>QNQO01003724.1:0-47902 GCA_003290165.1 Berberis thunbergii | reverse complement strand
CGAATTGACCCTTTGGGTTTGGAACAGGTTGACTAGGAAATCTCCCTGGCTCTCTCTCAGAAGAAGACTGAGTAATCTTACTCATAGCTATCTCAAGTCTTTGAGTCGTGGCTTTCAACTCAGATATGTCCTTAGAATTCTGATCCATTATACTCGCTGAGCGGTGCAAAAGCTGATTAATCGTTTCCTCTAAGCTTGATGTGTTGGATGGATGAACTTGGTTATGGTGGGGCCTAACAGGGCTAGGGGCTTGAGGAGCCTGGGAAACAACCACAGGTCCCCTTGGTGTGGGCCATGGACCCAGGAGAGACTTGGATGTTTGGCGAACCCTGACTGGTAATAGTTAGGTTGCGGATGATTGCCAGGTTGTCGTATCGCATTAAAAGCGTTGACTTGCTCAGCATAGTATGCAGGATAATCGTTTTGCAAGTCACAATTAGCTATTGAATGACCAGGATTCGAACATGCAGCACATACTTCAGATGAAGCGTTTGCGGGAAGTGCAGGTTGAGTCAAATTCAAGAGTGCATCTAGCTTTTGAGTCATGGTCATAACACCGTCTCTAACTTTGAGCAGAAGGGGGTTGGACAGATGTATCTCTAACTTCATAAATACCACCCTTACGCCATTCAGACTCCTTTCTCGAATAATCCCATTGCTGAGAATTTTCGGAAAGCGTCTCAAAGAATTCCCAAATTTCACTGACGCTCATTTTCATTAATGACCCACCACTAGTGCATCAATCATACGACGGTTTTGAGGGGTTAAACCGTCTTGAAAGTATTGAACTAGCCGCCACTTCTCGAATCCATGGTGGGGACACTTACAATGAGCTCATTGAACCTTTCCCACATTCATAGAAATGTTCACCCTCCTTTGTTGAAAATTAGATAAATCTCGTCGGAGGGCATTTGTTTTATGAACGGGGAAGTATTTCGTCAAGAACTTCTTGACAACGCATCCCATGATGTGATGGATCCTATCTCTAATGCATTTAACCACGATTTCGCCTTGTCTTTTAGAGAAAAGGGAAATAACCTAAGACGGACCGAATCATCAGAAAAGTTTTGGTACTTCAGGGTAGCGCAAATGTCAAGAAATTCTTTGACATGAAGATAAGGGTCTTCTTTCTCAAAACCATAAAAAGTGGGCAAGAGATGAATAATAGATGGTTTGAGTTCAAAATTGTTTGCATTTGTCTCAGGTAAGACAATGCAAGATGGAGCACTACTAGGAAGAGGGGCGAAGTAATCCTTAAAGCCTTCCCCTCAGCCATCTCAGTGGACAAGGATGATGAACCTAAATAGTAATGGGGACTTCAACGAATTCTTTCGAATTCTTGTCGAACAAGTCTACTCTTAGAATCACGCACCCAAGTATGCATAAACTAATGGACAACGAAGGTGCAAAGTCAATACTCCTAAATAATTTTTTTTTTTTTTTTTTCAAAGCACTAACTCTAAAAATATACACAGACTCACACGCGATCAGCAACCAATAAATGCACAAGAACATGCCTCCCTAAGCAATCAACGTTTTTGAGATCAATTATGTTTTTATTTTTGGGGGACAATTATTTCTTATGTAATCTTTATGACAAGGCAATGGGTGCTACAAGTTGATCCTAAGAGTGTACACTTTACCCCACAAAGTTCAAAATCAGTAGGCTAGAGTTTTGTTTCAAAGAAACCGGATTATCGCACAAGAGAAGGAGGTCACAATGGGCCAATTAAGTACTTCCTTGTGCTACCGCTCTGTAAGCCAGTAGATGTGAGAACGATGTGACGTTGGATATACACTCGAGGTTTGTGTTCTTAACCCAAAACTGTTGGTGACACCAATTCTTCTTGTGGATCGTAGCTTACTTATGACTCGGCGTACCGGGTAAATTACCCTTGTGGCAGTGGCCTCTCGGAGTTCATTGAATGATTAAACCCATCGTCACTTTTAGTTTGATCACACAAAATTTATTGGATTCACCTTGGTCTTGGTTGTCCTATGAACACCGTACCTAAAAGATGGCTCTATCTAACTTGCTAATTGATTTTAATTATGTTAGGCTATTGGTTGCACACAGCTGGAGTGATGAGGTGGGGATATCAAGTCCCACCAGTTTCTATTTATAAGCTGGGTCTGCTTATCATGAATTACTAAAGTTTAGCATCCACAATTACAAAAATTTAACAACCAATCACATAATTTCAAACAATTACACCAAGCACCCTGGTCGCTAATACGTTGCGTGTGATAGAAATACTTACAGTGTTCGTATTCCAATCTGCACAAAACGTTAGCACAATTCAAAAAATGTCCGACTTCTTTTTATCCGTTTCACTTAACACACAAGCATATGCAAATAAATTTACTGGTCTTGGTCTTAGAAGTCGGATTTCTAAATCACGAGAGATTATTGGGTACAATTAAAATTGTTTCCCTATAATTTCTTTTGACTTAGAAAATTTTGGTTTTTTTTTTTTTTTTTGTGATTTAACAAAATGAAAAAAAGTAGAGTTTAAAAATTATTACACCACACGCTCGTAAAACGAGGTGAAAATAAAATTAAAAACTCTCCTCACAAAATAAAAATAAAATAATAAAAACTTTGCTTGACGTGTGCAGGATCGTTCAATTTTCTCGAGAAGCGTGTAATCTGTAATATATGCTTCCTACCTTAACCTGCAGAAAAAACAAAAAAAACATAAACAAGTATCAAAACTTCTAAGACTTAAAAGAAATAACTAAAAAAATAAAATCAAGCCTATCCTAAAAGCAAAAGCAATAGTAATCTATATCTGACCTAATTTTTTTTTTTTTTTTTTTATTAACCTAAACTACAAATTAGTGAAAATAAACTCTTGAATTCAATTACACCGTTACAGTCCCCGGCAACGGCGCCAAAAACTTGATGCAGATTTAACTAACCTAAATAAATAGGTTAATTTAACCTAATTTTAATAACTGCAAGTGCACAGTGTCTAACTGGTAGACAAGGGCAAGTACAGGTCGATCCCACAAGGACTGTGGTTGCAATTAAATTTCAGGGTTTATTTAAACTAATTTAAATGGGGTTACAGCAATTAAAATATCTAAACTAAAAAATCAAATTAAAAAAACAAAATATAAAGTTTTAAAGAATATGAGAAAAGAAACCAAGGCATTGAATCCACCACAGGTTCTTTGAGACTTGTGTAATCAAAAAATAATGTTTTCAAGATTTAACATGACTAACCTAAAGATTAATCTAAGTTCACAATTGATTTCAGCATAGGTATAAATCCCTAGAATTGCGTGTCTTCTTACGGCACACACAATCACAGATTTATTTTAACTAATCCTAATCCCTAGCATTGCGTGTCTTCTTACGGCACACACAATCACAGATTCGGATTAATTGATTAAATCAGGCTTTTGAATTTCAACAAAGGGTACTTCTAACTACCGACTAGTCTAGACAATTAATCAGGATATAATCGGTGAAAGCAATTTATTAAAAATCATAAATCAAATATGTTTAACGTTCAAGCATAAAGAAAATAATAAATTTAAATACACAAACTCTAGGAAACCCTATGGTTTCATCGTAGCCTTGGCGAATGGTTTAGTTGGTCATGGTAGCGGTGAGCACAATGTCAATGGAGGTGGGAATCATCTCTGCATGGACGCGAATCCCGAGAAAATTGGCCAAAAGCACTCTGTGGTTGCTCTTACAAATCGCTGGGTGTGAATAGCCAAATAACCAAATAAACCGATTCCCGCCTCTGCTACAGTAGCGCTACAGTGCTGCTACAGTCCGGTCGTCTTCTCCAGCGCGACAGTGGCTCTCGCGGTGGTTTTCTTTGCTCCTCGCGACCTCCCTCGACCTCCAATTGATTCTAGAACCTGCAAAAGAAGAACAAAGGTGAGGAAACACCAATAATACAGCACAAATAAAGGGAGAGAAATCGGGAGGGGACTCCCTGTTTCAGCGACGGTGGTGCGCCGCGGTGAGGTCTTTCTGTGGTGATTATACGGTGGCAGAGAGACGGTAAAGATGCCTGGAAGAGGAGAGGAGGACGGCCTGTGGCTCTGTCGCGAGGCGAAACAGAGTCGCGGTGGTTGCGGCTCTGTTTCGCGGCGGTGGTTGCTGAGGTGGTGCGTTCTACTCGCGACGGTGGCTGTGAGAGAGAGAGAAGTGGAGGAATAGAGCGGGAACCGGGAAGGAGTTCGAGACGAAGAGAAGAATCAGAGACGAAGAGAAGGTTCTGTGGCGAGGCGGAACAGAGTCGCGGTGGTTGCGGCTCTGTTTCGCGGCGACGGCTAAGGTGGTGCTCGGTGGATGGTGGCGGTGAGGATGATGGAACAGAGAGAGGGTGAGGAGGTGGCTGCTGATGGTAGAGGACGAGGAGGAGGTGGTGATGGCGGTATTATCGCGCTGCCGGCTCTCCTATCGAGCGAGGATTGCCGGCAGGGTGGTGTGGTGGCTGGAAAAGAGATGAGGTGAGAGGGGCTGTGGAAGAGGAGAGAATAAGAGATCCCCGGTTCTCTAAGATTAGGGGAGCTAAATAGGGTTCTATTATCTTGGGCTTGGGTTTTTAGGTTAGCATTTTTGGATTTGGGCTTAGGTTAAATTAGGTGGATCTAGGTTTACTAGGGTTAGGTTTAGATATGTGACTCTCTGCTTTATACCACCACTAAAATCGACCAATTGTCTGTCGCCTTAATACCATTTCATCGTTAACGCTCAAATTCCTGCCAAGACATGAAAACGAAATAATTATTATAAATTATAATAATCGAAACACTAACATATATAAATTAAGGGATATATTATGTAATAATTATGTGAATATCAGGGGGGGGGGCGAAATGGAAAATACTTATTAGTTGATAATAGTAGTTACAATGGTAAAGCCAAATTTTTTTCCCACCGAAGCTAGTAACTAATAAAAAAATTCAACTATAAAAATACAATATATATCAAATTGGATCCAAGTGTAGTCCATTTTAAGCCAAAATAAGGTCACTATTGATAACCTTAGTAACAACAAGCATAATAACTAGAATATATAACTAATATCACTAAAGAGTTTGTCTAGGCAGCCAGGCTTTCACTACACCAAAAGGGCAATTTAGCTACGCCGAGCTGCCCACGGTTTTAAACCGTTGGTGTATTTGCCATGGCAAAAAACTGTGGCTATAAGTACCAACGGCTTAAAACTGTGGGTAAAAAACAACCTGGCCACGGTTTAAAACCGTTGGTATAGTTGGCACGGCTACAAACCGTGGCTAATTGTAGCAACGGCTCTAGACCGTGGGAATTATTCGCAACGGCTCAAAACCGTTGAAAAAAAAATTAGCAACGGTTCTAAACCGTGGCTAGATCTAGCAACAGCTCAAAACCGTTGCAACATAAAAATTTAGCAACGGTTCTAAACCGTGGCTAGACCTAGCAACGGCTTGGAACCGTTGCAACAAAAAAATGTAGCAACGGTTCTAAACCGTGGCTAAATCTAGCAACGGCTTAAAACCGTTGCAAAAAAAATTTAGCAACGGTTCTAAACCGTGGCTAGCTTTAGCAACGGCTCAAAACCGTGGCTACATGAAAAGATGGAAAAAAATTGGGCGGGCTATTTTTGGCGCTCGACCTTCCCTCCACTCGACTTCCATCGACAAAATCGAAGCTCCCCTCGACAAACCCTCCACTCGACATCGTCTCCTTCGACTCGACTTCCCTACTTCTTCTCCTTCGACTCGGCATCATCTCCTTCGACTCGACATCGTCTCCCTCGACTCGACTTCCCTGCTTCTTCTCCTTCCCTGCTCCCTCCCTCGACTTCCCTCCTCCCCTCCTTCCCTGCTCCCTCGACTTCCCTGCCCCTCCCTCGACTTCAATCGACTTCCCTCGACTTCAATCGACTTCCCTCGGCTTCAAAATCGATCACCCACTTCAACCGAATAGGTACTCTCTCTCTCTCTCTCTTTTATTTATGATGAAATTAGGGTTCATCAGGGTTCTCTTTTATTTAGGATGAAATTAGGGTTCGAGATTGTTTTTTTTTACAATGAGCATTTTGTTTGAAAATTGAATTCTTCTTGAAAATTATTCTAAATTCTTCTTGAAAATTATAATTCAGTCTTGATGCCTGAATGCATGTAATATGTCCCATTCTTCAGTTGATGGGTAGTGTATATATTTTTTTAGGATACTCTGGTTACATATGTTCTGATATATTTATGCATCACTTTACCCGTTCATTAACTTCTTCATAAATATAAAGAATAAAGAAAGTTCTAATGTTCACTTCTTATGTTTTAGCTATAGCCAATGATTTTCCAAGTATAATTACACTAGAAAGATATAAGAGTAGATAAGGCCTAGGTTCGCAAGATTAGGTCAAGCTTTACTCTCCATAAACATTTCTGTTAGGTAGGATGCTCCGGCTTGTCGTCCTCTTGAGTATTTATACCACTAGTCAGGTCATTGTATCCAATAATAATCAGATACTATGGTACCCAATTGGTTAGTGTAGTGAACTTTATGAAAATATGAAAATTTGATTTTTTTCAAAACAAGAGTTAAACACCGTCTAGGGTTTTATAAAAAAAATTACTCATCTAGAACAAAGACCTAACCTAATTTGATAGGTATATTTTGCAGTGGAATAATCAACAACTAAAACATTAAATCTCACAAATTATAGGGTTCGTATGCGAGACCTAATCACACAATAAAATCAAATAAACTACGTCCTTATCTAATTTTACTTGTTAGTTTGTCCTTCGTTAGGCAGAGATCGTTGGTTCTTAGCCATTAGGTTTGTAATCAAAAGATTGAAATGGAGATGTAGCAAGTCTTATGGTCCGAACAGAGTACAGAGCTAGCACTCCCGTAAGCCAAGGGAATGATTCATCTCAGTAGGAGGGGAGACAAGGCTCTATACTCCACTCGTTTCTCGAGCCTTGGCTACTTGCTCCTTTCCCCTTCTTCACAAAAAATAGAGATAGAGATTCATCGGATCCTAGGTCGGGACTGACGGGATTGTTCAATCTTTAAACTTTGAAAACTTGTCTCTCATAGTGCATGTGGCATCTATTTTAATTAACCTAAGTTTACTAAGCAAGTAACTATTTTCCTAAACAAAATAGAAACCCTAACAACTAATTGAATTGAAATCCCTAATTCTAAATACGAAAGCAAAGCCTTAAACTACTAATGTTGGCTCCAACCCACTTATTTAATATTAATAATAAACTAATATATAACATCCATCATAATTACTTTAGGCATATATAAGTCAATGCAACAATTCACCAAACATACTAGTCTACAACGAATTACCATTTGCAGAAAATTTAAATTTTCCTGCCTTATCCTTGTTCAATGAGGAGACTAACTACACAAATAGAGTGAGAAATGGGCAATGCCTAGACGGGGTCATAGACTTCCACCGGCGTCGCTTAGCCTAGGCTACACCTAATATTTAAAAAAATAATTAAAAAGCGACTGCATGTATATAATATATATTTAAACATGACATCTTTCCTTTTGCCCAGGGTGCTAGGTAATGCCCAGGCAAGCTTGGTGCCCAAGACAAGGTCATTGCCTTGCCTAGTGCCTGAAACCACATAGGTCTCAAATGTCCACCAATTTTTCCCAAATCCAAAATCACTTACTCCTAAATCCCATAAAATAAAATTTATGCCTAAAAATAAAGATTTAAAATAAAAATAAAAATAAATTAAAACAAACAAGACAATCTTCTTTTATTTTTCTGCATATATAGGAGTATTCCTTATTGGGAACTTGAGGTTTGGGGCGGAATTTAGAAGGTTCCTAATTTCGTCTTCTATTGGAAATAGGAAACTCTTCCTATGAAAAAAGAAAAGTAATATGGAAATACTTTCTTATTAGGAGTAGATTCATTGTTTGGTTAAAACAAGAAAATCTCCTTGTAGGAAAAGAAAAATAAGGTTTCTAATTTCTTTTTCTAGTGGAAATACGGAAACTCTTATGAGAAAAGGAAAATAATATGGAAATAATTTCTTATTTGGAGTAGGTTTCCTTGTTGGTTAAATCAAGAAAAATTTTCTTATGTGAAAAGGAAAGTAATATGGAAATACTTTCCTTTTAGGAGTAAACTTTTCTTGTTTGGTAATAATAAGAAAGTTCTCTTTTTTTATGGGACAAGGAAGTAATATGAAAATACTTTCCTGTTGGAGTAGCATGGTTTGAAAAATCTTAATCGAGAAATAAGGCATGGCCCTTTCTTGAGGCATGAGGTGTAAGTGAAATCATTTGAATCAATTGATACTGATTTAATCAATTGTTAAAACACCTATGAGGCATAAGCCTCAGTTCGTTGACCATAAGCCTCGCACATAGGTGAGTTTTAACTCGTAGTCTCACAACGTTTTTTTAGACAATGAGGAGTAGTCTTTCCTTGTTTGGTTAAAACAAGAAAGTTCTCCTTGGGGGACAAGGAAAGTAATATGGAAACACTTTCCTATTAAGAGTAGCTTTTTCCTTGTTTGGTTTGGACTTTTTAGCCTATATATAGTGTCATTGTGTGTAGGTTCGAAAATAGCATCTTAATGAGTTTGTTATTGTGAAAGTGTTGTAATCTTTGTTGATTAATAAAAAAAACAAAGGTTGTGTGTCATTCTTCTTTTATTTTTACGCATATACTCTGAATCGGGTATTTAGAAGTTAGAACCATGTTGCACATATGCAAGTCATTTCTATTTAGCACAGATCTTGGCTGCCCTTTATGGATTTGCTCCAGACGTAGCATGACTAAGACCATTGCAGCCACCATATGACCACTGCCACAGACATGCCATGAACAAGACCATTGCTGCATTGCGGCCACCTCCCATTGCCACTAAGCACATGCCACTCACCCTAGAAGTTACACAAAATTTTAATTTATTTGTTTATTTATTTTTCTTTTAAGAAAAAGCTGGGATTAGGGCCCCACCCTTTTATAAACCACAAAAAGGAAAAATATGTACAAGAGGCCTGGCCTCAAAATAAAATATAAATGAAGAGAGTTATCATAGGTTGAGCAACCTAACTGTTATAGAAAGAAAGATCAACCCAGAGGAAGCCAGACATAGCATAGCTCTGGAATTCCGATACACAAGTCTAGTGTAGATCCATTGCTACCTGCCCTGCAAAGCATAGTCCATCCGACACCTTAGTCAAATGGAGGATGAACATGTTCACTCATTCAAGACCAGCCATATCTGCCAACTTATCCACCAATCTATTACATGCTCTATATAATTGATTAATTGAGAACCCTTGGAGCTGATTGATATTTTTTTTTTTTGAATTGCTACATTTTGGAGTGATGTTTCCAAGGAACCTGCCATTGACTTTTCACCATTTTAACGATTTTCTTATTATCAACTACCGCTTCCACACTTACCCATCAGCTGGGTGTTTCCATCAATAGTAAGTATTCTAGGAATGCACCATTTTGGGGTGTAATCCCATTCTCTGGCAATACATATTATTAGTTAGAGTGTTGCCTAATGGTTTATCTGAAGAATATCAAACCATGAAAATAGAAAATGCTTACAGCCTGACATCGCTAAGAAACTCACCCTGTCATCTCCAAGTGTCTAAACTGGCAACAGTAGGACAGCGTGGCACAAACCTTAGGAGTCCCAGACATCACATCATGACTCATATCATGCTCATAACTATACTCCATGAAACTTCAACACTTTCAGTGGAAACCATCTGAAGGCTAGAATAAAAGTAAGACCACACTCCATGAAACTTCAACAGATTCAGTAGAACCCATCTGAAGGGTAGAATAAAAGTGAGATGATCCAAAATTCAAGAGATGGAATACGCAATGAGTAGGTGCATGGTTTTCATGCAAGAGGTGTAAAATGAGCAATTTCCCTCAATGCACAAGGACCAGATATTAGATTATCTCTGGTAAGTAAAAGCCTAAAATGTTTCACTTTCAAAGGAATGGTGCACTGGTCAATTACTTGGATAAATGAAGTTGAATCTTCAGTCTAGGAAAGAGTATGTTTGAAGTAAGTTTCTGCAGATTTTACTTTGAGTTTTACAATTTGGCTACCTTCCAATTGGAAGGCCATGCTCAGTATAGGTGTTAGTTAAGGGAATCAAACTGATTGCTTAACTGATATTTTGTCCTGATAGAGTCAAACTTTCCTGCATATTTTCATAAATTTCAGCGAAAAGTTGTTCAGTTGTCCTTTGGGGTGGGTTTGCTCAGCTGTTCCTTTGCAATGGGTATTTAGAAAAGTCTGGTGGCAGAATTTGCCAATTTGGGGACAGCAGAGACCTGTGTAGCTCTATATCAGAGATCTTACTCCGCTAGAATTAATATTCAGGGGACTCAGTCTGATTGGTAAATGGTTGTGTGTCATTCTTCTTTTATTTTTACGCATATACTCTGAATAGATGCAATTTCTCTATGAAATATTATAATTATCAATTTGCACATACTGGAATTACTTCTTGACGATATCTGTGTCATTGATCAAGTTTGAATTGGACTTCTCCATGTTTGCCTTAGTAATATTGTGAACAGTGTGGTTTTGCGTCCTTTGGTGGCAACTAACTTGAGATGTTGCAACTAATTTCAAATTTTCAATTAGTGTTCCTTCTGTTACTATTATCGTGGTTATTGATTACTTATATGTTGATGAAGTCTTTGTTATGGATGTCATATGAAGAGATTGTATTTCTGTTCATTTCTTCTCCTGTCTATTTATTGGAGCATGAATTTGTTATATGTCTTAGTTCCCTTTAGCATATTTGACCATATCTGTGTGATCAAATTCTTTTATTCTGCATAGAATCATCGATTTACTGAAATAGTACAAGGAATGAACATAAGTGATCTGTAAAGTCTCACCGAAATGCTTCCAGGAAATTTGAGATCCTTCTGCAGAACATTAGCAAATGTCTTTTGCCTCGTATTTCCTCTGAAGGGTGTGTATCCATAAAGCATTTCATATAGGAGAATGCCTAGTAGAGCAGAGAGCAGTCAATCGTATAAGTTAGAACTGTGATGGTTTAGAACTTAGAATTTAGAAGTACAAATTGACATCTCAATGAAACAAGAGGTGAACATGTGAAGAGTAAACTGTTCAACGAATTCAAGAAATAAGAGAGTTGTTTCAAACATATAATTTATTAATTCCTCTTCCATATTGTCGATTTTTGGGAATATGTTTGACCTCAATAGTTTCAAACATCAGGCCATGTAGGAAAACCCACGAGTTTTATGTGTCCTCTTCTACTTTTGAAGTTTTCAAGTTCTTGTTATGGCAAAAACGTATACTCTTGTTAATAAGAGTGAAACATTTGTATGATCACTAAATGCACATAGGATTCAGAAATAACAGTCCTAGAAAGTATCCCTGAGCTATGTCACCTATTACTTTGTATATATCATTATCGGTTCTGCGTGTGAATATGCTAAGAAGCATTGTAGTATCATCTATAGCTGGGAATATCTAGGTTCTAGGAGAAGTACAGGAAACCTTCTTGTTTATAATATGTACACCTAAACAGGTACCTTCTACAAGTTATAGCTAGTTTTGGGCCTTTTGGCTGTATTTTTTTCCGAGTCTCGTAATCTTAGCTGTGTGGCATAGTGTGCACTGAGGATAAACAGTCCATTATTATAATAGTGAAGAGTAGGAGTAATTGAGACATAAACAGAAAACCTGTGATGATATAGCTTTTAGCGATGAGGTAACTGCCTACGGGTGTCTTATGGTGGATTTGGTCAGTCTTCTTATTAAGTTACTACAGTTGAGGGTTTGAATATCTAGTCATTTTATGAGTTTTCTTTTCTCAGAAGAAGATACAAATCCAATATTGCTTGAGAAAGAAAATATATGTGATGCATGCGAATTTTTACTTTTCCTCTTCACTTGGTGCTTTAGAAGTGAAACACCCTGATTACAGCATTCCACATAATATTGTTTGAAGGAATAGAGGGCCACCAAATGTATATATGTATATATGTATATATGTCCACATAAATGTATATATGTAATATAATTTAGAATAGGAATTGGAGTTTATGCTTGATGAAGTTTTGTATGGTATATGCTATATGAAGTTTATGCTTGGAGTTTTTCAATACACGTTCGAAAATATATGGTATATGCTTGATGAAGTTCTGTATCTTCAATAATCCACTGTTCTTGACTTGAATGTGTCTTGCCAGGTTACAAAACATCCAGAAATTCATCCACTCTGACCTTGGTACTGAGAGTGCACTGCTTGATTGTCCAATTCTGCAGAAACTTCATCACAAAAAGGTCAGTTCATAACAGAATGTAATTAGCTAGGTTTGTACTCATCAGGAGTTGTGTGTGATCTTCAATTATTATTATTGTTATTATTTTCTTCTTCAAGATTAGTAGCTAGGTTGCTTAACTTAATTAACTGAGTTAGGAGATGAGCTGGGTAATTTGATGAACGAGTAATTAATTAAATGGGCGTTAAGGGCAATGTTATTATGACTGTCCCTACCCTTATACTCAAGTCAACCACTCATCTCTTTGTTCTTCATTTCATCTCTCTTTTCTTTTTGGTCATTCTCAGCTATGGCCTTGCATGTAGGCTCAGAATGTATGGTGCAGCCAAGGATGACTTGCCGACAACTGTTTATGGGCTTCTCTAATCTTCTTTGAATCTATGAAGAGTGGATTAGTAAGTGAAGTTGGCAAGTTGTCTTTGGCTACATTTTTCCATTCAGCTTGTCATGCAAGTCCTGTGCTGAAAATAATACTTGCATTCAAGGAGTTCTTCAAAGGCATGATTTATGGTTTGACAACCTTATTATTCTTGATTTGGTTCTTTACATTGCATTTTTTTCTTCTTTTATTGCTATATTATAAAGTAATGGTTAATATCTATAATGTCATTGATAGAAATGGATAGTACTCGCGACAATCTCTCCACCATTGATGTCACTAGATCTACAAATGATGACATTGAAGTTAAACAAACCATACAGTTCAACCTCCACGGTTTAGCAGTTGGACCTGGTGCTAGAAATTTCAATAAAAACATTGGAAAGCTTGTTGAAGACCCTTGTGCCCATCAAATTCAAGGGTTGGCACCATGTTACTGACAACTACAAAGAGGATGTGTGGAATGGCCTCAAGGTGAGATTTTACATCATTCATTTTCATAATGTCTTATTTTATTTTCAACTTATATCTCAATGGCTTATTTGCAGCGTGAATACGACATCCCAAATTATGTGTAAAAGAGTGTGCATTTGAAAATGCCTGAATATTATAGAAGGTTCAAGGCAGATCTTAGGAAGAATTATTTGGATAAGTATCCTACCATTGAGGAACAAGAGAAACATGTTCCAAATGGTGTAAGAGAGAAGGATTGGAAGGAGTTTGTTCACTATGAGAGCACCCCTGAAGCGAAGGCAATTAGAGCCCAAAATGCAAAAAACAAAAAGGCTTCAAAGTATGTATGGGGGGGTGGCCAAAAGAGTGCTGCAGAAGTAGAGTATGAAATGGTAATTGAGTTTCTAGCTACTAGTACAATATTATATACCATTTAACTATATAGGCTGAGACTAATCTTTCAAGTATATAGGTTGAGAAGAACCCTGATGGGGAACCAGTCACACGCACTGACATATAGATTGCATGTCACACTGGAAAGGATGGAAAACCTACGCATGGTTCTGAACAATATATGGTATGTGCCCAATGATGTCTTTTATACCCAATTCTTAATTTACTTTGTAGTTGTTTGAATATTATTTGTGTCCTGATTTATTTTATTTTTTCATTTTTTTGAAGGAACAAGTTAAAGCAAAAAAAGCTGCCTTGCAAGAATCTTCAACTCAGGGTACCACTGACCTTAGTATTGATGATGATCCTCTAAGCCAAGTGTTTGGCCAAGAAGCAAGGGGACGTACTCTTTGTGTTGGAACCACTGTCTCTAAAAGGAAGTATGATGCTGCACTTCCCGCTCGTTCATTGCTATTGGAAAAAACATTGGAAGCCAAAAAAATGGAAGAAAAATATGAAAGATTGGAAGAAAATGTTAGATGGATACGAGAGAGACTTGAAAGTGGAACTTATGTAAGACCATCAACATGTGAGGGAATACAAGGAGTTGTTCACAAAACTGAAGATACACCGTCATCCCGTGCACAATCGACAAGACAACCAGAAAATCCATTACCTCCATCTCCATTACCACCATCTACATTACCTCCATCTCCATTACCACCATCTCCATTACCATCATCTTCTCAAGGTGTTGCGAGGTTTCCTTCTCCAAGCAATCCTGTTCCTTTAGTGTCAAGGAGATACAAAGTTTGTGATTGGGAAAGGAATGTCATTGCGATAGCATTAGAGGTTGTAGATCCTATCCATCAATTCTCTTGCGCTTGTCATGGATCATTGAACCCTGCAACAGAGATCAGACTTTCCTTATGCTTCAAATACAGGACTAGGATGAAACTTTACAAAAGTGATCCAAAAGGAGACAAGATGGGGGATTTGGACGTTGGTGATTTCTTCGTATGGTGTAGAACTCATGTGGAACTTGATGATTGATAGGGGCATCTAAGGTCTATATTTTCTGAAATACAGTAGTGATGGACAAATTTCTGGGCAAGTGTTAGTCTACAGGCATCCAGGGTTGCACTTTGGTGATGTACATGTCTTGAATGCAATATACATCAAAGAGTTGGAGAAATTTGTTGGCAATGCCAAATACGCTATTTTCTTTCCTACTAAAGGCCCACGCTCCTTGGCAGATGAGATTGCAAATGGTGATTTTGATGGTGATATGTATAGGGTGTCAAGAAACCCACAGGTCAGTGGTGATGGATAATGCAGCTGCAGATGGGATAGGTATGACTAGTCGTTCTTTGTTTGATTCAAGTTTTTTGATTGCTCCTTCCTCCTTTTGATTGCCTCTATAGTTTACTAGTTCAGTGCCAGGAAAATTTTGGTTTCTTTGTTCATTTAAAATTTTTGCATTCCCTGTTATAAGAAAAGAAAAAAATAGATTTGAGTTTTATACTTCTTTTCAAATCCATTTATATATTGCTCACCAGTCATAACTTCCATGTAGATCATCTCTTCCATGTAGATCATCTTTGTCTTCTCCATGATTCAAGCTGGCATTTTTTCAATGTTAATCCAAAAATGGATCTTGCATTGTAGTCTATTCAATTTATAACGTAATTTTCTGCCTCAAGCGCAATTTTTTTTTTAATATCATGCAAAACTTTCTGGTTAATTTGATATGATTCACTGTCCTTTCAGAAACAATCATACTTAAGTTTAAATAAACTCAAAACACTAGCAGAGATAATATGGTTGTGATGTGCACATTTACAGCATAAACATGGCTTTGCTCTTTGTTATACATGTGCTGATCTTTGAACCCAATGCATTCTCTTTCAAAAAGTCCTATTCCATATTTTCAGATCCATGTAGCATGTTTCTCATTTGATGTAATTATTTGGCAGCTATAGATACAATTTTGATTCAAATGACTGGACTACTGAGTACAAGCACACAATGTGCTTTGCAACTTCTATCTTGTTTTTTGTGGCGTACTCATTCTAATTGTTTCCAGGTGACTGGTGTTGGCATAAATACTGAATGGGGATTGCTTATGGCCAGTATCTCTGAAGATACCGGTGAAGAGACTCCCTTGCAGGTAGATCTTTTGTAGACTCAAGATTCGTTCCATTTATATGATTATAATAAGTATCTAACACTTTATGACAATCAATAATAGGTTCGTTTGAATGGAGTTGCAACTTTTATTGGCATTGTTGGACTGTTGGTAGCCCTGCTTGTCCTGGTTGTACTTTTAGCCAGGTAACACCTGGCTCGTTAATTTCTTTTCATCCTTTTGTATCTGTGCGAGTCATCCATGAGTTTTTATTGTTGATTTGTTTGTGATTGTCATGTTTTATTGAGCAAAAAACTTCAGGGTTGAAGTTGTAAGTATTAAGGAGAAGATAGATTTTGCTTTATAATTCCTCTGAGATTTATTAACGACTCATTCTAATCATCACATGCAGATATTTTACTGGACATACAGCGAATTCAGATGGAACTTCTCAATTCATCAGAGGAAACACAAAATTCAGTCGTGCAATAGATGACACTATTAAAATCATCACTATTGCGGTTCATATACTTTCCTTGTATATTTGACACTAGATTGGCAGATTCGTGTATGGCTAATTCGTTATTATCAATAAAAAAAAAGTGATGCCAAAGTTACTGACACCAAATGTTGTAGGTCACGATTGTGGTAGTTGCAGTTCCTGAAGGACTTCCTTTGGCAGTAACCTTGACGTAAGTATTTATCATCATTTCTTAGTTTTTTTATATTCAGTGCTATGCTGTTGTTATTCTTACCATTTTTTGTAATTTTTCTTCTCTAATTCAACACAGCCTTGCGTATTCGATGCGGAAGATGATGGCAGACAAGGCTTTGGTACAAATTTATTCAAATTTCTTCTTTAACATTTCTTAGAGTATTAATGATGATGTTGTTTCCCTTAGACCTATATGCTATATATGGTAGCTTAACCTGGATGAAGAGCAGGTGCGAAGGCTTTCAGCCTGTGAAACAATGGGTTCTGCCACAACGATTTGCAGTGACAAGACTGGGACATTGACCTTGAATCAGGTAGGTCCTTATGAATTCAAGTCACACAGCTGTTTCTTTGAAGCTAGCAAGTTTATGCTTCTTCTGAAGCTACCTCCTTTGGTTTTAGGGGAGGAATTAGGGGTGAAATGGCTGTTAGTCAGGTTGTTCTGCCTGATCGCAATGATTAGCTGTTTAGGTCTTTGTTGTTGTCTTGTCTGGTTCTCCCGCCGGGGATTAGGGGGTGTGAATAGTTGGTTAGTCTGTAGGGATTTTGGACTGGTAGCTGAGTTTTGTATCTCCCTTTCCAATATTCTTAGTGCTTAAATAGTTTTCTTCTTAGATGTTTCTTAATGTTCTATACATACACTTTGATTTCTTTTGTCAACAAACTGTAGTTCAGTTGGTACAACATCACCTCTCTAGTCAGAGGTTGTGCTTTTGAAATCTAGTAGCCAGAGTCAATTTTCACGTGTAAATAGCCTATAGTATATTTATTTACACTATATATCACATACCTTTCTGAAAGTTGCTTTCATGTTGCAGATGATTGTTGTTGAGTCATATGTTGGTGGGCAAAGAATGGATTCAGCCGATGATGGAAGGGCGATGACTTCTACTGCCTCATCTCTGATTATTGAAGGCATTGCATAGAATACCATGGGCAGTGTTTTCACTTCTGGGGTGAGTTTGTTAAGTTTTATTAAATGAGTTGATAAAACATAACTGGCCATCAATAAAGGGCTCTTAGGGCTGCGTTTGGAAGGTGCCAACTAACCTTTGTTATTACTTACCTAGCAAGGTCTTTCAATTGGCCCCGAGTAGTATTTTGATCTTCTAATTCGCTTAAAAATGACTGCTGGGCCGAGACAGACCCTGGAATAGCTGCAAGGAACGACTGCAGGGACAGTCGTGGTGTTGCGAACAGGGCGAGGCGGTGTTTGCTGGCTGATGGCCTGTTCCCTACACTACATTGATCCTTCAGGAAGATTGAATGCTTACCAGCAGGTGAAGTTTTACTTGACCTTTTTAGTGCATGTAAATATATTAAAAGAATCTTGAGAATCGACATCTGCCGTTGAGGTTTATTAGTCTTTTCATGGGGGTAGCACAAAAATAAAATATATTTATAGTATGTTAATTTTTCAGCACCTATTGAGCTGGCTGTCCTGTGATTGATATATAAAAATGGCTTCTTAGAGCTAGAAGATCTCCTAATGGAAATCTCAGGTTTGTTTTATATAAGTGGTCTTTCACTTTACGTTTTGGCTATTATGTCAAATATCTGACACTTGCTAATCCCTTTTTGTCTAAACTCCTTTAGAAACGAAACCTTTGGATTGTATATGATGCTAACGAAACCTTCAGGTATCATGTAATGTGTTTCATCTTGTTGGCTGCCAGTATTGAATAAAAATAGTAAGTTAACTTGTTCTCTATGATGATGAATTACAGCCAAGATATCTTGAGATTTTAATGCCTCCACTGATTGCAAAGTGGCAGCAGCTTTCGAATGCCGACATAGATCTTTTTCCCTTGCTCGAGTGTTTTACATCTATAGCACAGATATCTTTTTCCCTTGCCTGAGTCATTTAAAAAGGTTCTATTTGATTAAACAGCTGTCAGGCTCATGTCGAACTAATACTTTTAACTTATAGTTATTCCACCATAAAACTCTTTCTACACGACTTCCTTTTTTTTTAAACTTTTGGAAGTCTCTTCTAGACCGAATGAAACAACAGAGTTTTTATACTCTTGTTTTATCTGTTTCAAGCATTAGGTTCTGGGTTTGCTCAGTTTATTATTGATTTATTGTTTACCTTAGTAATTGTTATGTTTTATGACCTTTGAGAAGGATCTGCCAAACACTACTTAAATTCTGATTGACTGCTTCAGGTTTTTAATATGAAATATATAATTAGTTGGTGTAGCTTTCCTCTCGTCAATGATGCCAACAACGATCTCCTAAATAGAACACTCTGTACGTATGCAGGTAACAGGATCATCGAATATTGTAGATATGGAAGAGATTTATTTTGATTTCAGAAAACAACGTTTCATATTTTCAGAGGAGAAGGGTACCTTCAGTAAACTTCCTTATCCTACAAAGGAAACATTTGGTTATTATCTTAAAAGTACAGGCCATGGTTCAGAAGCTAAAGTGGTTCTTGCCACTAACAAGTGGGGACGGAATGTGTAAGCTTTCTTTCTCCTTTTTATTGAATATGATCTGTGGAGTGTACATTATTTTCTGTTTGTTTATCTGAAATGGTTAAACCCTGTTCATTAGCTGCTATGTTATCCTCTTTGCCGTGTATGATGCATTTCAGTTTCCCAACCATCTTCCTTGTAATATGATTGATGATACAGAAGGCATCAGGGTGAGGGATTAGACCTAATCAATCTTCATCTTGTAAGGCAGTGCTTGTCACCGTCTTGTGATTCGTTGTAACCTCTTTGCAATGAAATATTACTTAAAAAGAACACATGGTCTGCTTCTCTTATTCTTTTTTTTTTATGAGAAAAAGTAAAAATTCATGAAGTCATAGAGGTGAAAGCAAATACGAGGCAAATATCCTTATGAATTAAAAAAACATTATTAGTTATTATTTATTTATTTTATTATAAGTTGGCTATGCTTTGACTTTCTTTCCATTTTCCCTTGGGGATGGTCACTTGTACCATCAGGTGCCTTCCTGCAATAACATTAAATATAGCTCCCTTCATTCTCTTTGTTTGTCTACCCTAAAAGATGAAATTTTATTTGATCTTCTCAAACAAGGAGCCCTCAGCTTCTATATGCATCACTGGGACTTCTATTTTTTGTTGTGTTGCAGATTATTTTAGAGACTCTAACTATCTTGCTATTTGTCAAACCAATATTGTGGCTTGTTTAGATAAATGCAGAAACATTTCCTAATGTCTATTTCTTTGTTGATTATGGGGGTTCTCTTTTGTTTTCCAGATTTGATTACCCGCAACCCACATTCCAGAAATTAATGAAAGAGCACTGCATGGAGCCATTTTTTGTGTTTCAGGTTTGTTATTATTCAAATTAGGCAGTTATAACATGTTGTTTGTTGTCTTTGGTCATTTTCCTCGGATTTTCATAATATTTATGGTGATGCTTCGTGCTTTTAGGTATTTTGTGTCGGTTCTTGCAATAATTTAACTCAATTATCTGTCTATATTTCTTGAAATCTATACTTGTCATTCTGGAAAAACATGGATGCTTCATTTCAAGCTTTTTAGTCTCATCACAGCTCAGACTGTTGCAGTCATCAAAACGACTCAGTAAAATCAGTTGACTCAAACTGGAGTTGAATTTTTTTTAAAAGCCACTGAGGTGCACATGCTCCATATTTTGACATTTTTTTCAAAGATATTTATATTATTTAGTTATTTGTTGCAAGTTTCCTACCATATCAATAAGGTCAATGACCATTGTAATTACTTGGTTGAAATATACTATCAAAGGAGGTTGTTTTACGCTATGTTGTCAGGGGCAAGGAGGGCATGAGGTGCCAAGGTCCACCTCTAAAGCCTTGGCGCGACCAAGCGTTGCTGCAGTGGAGCCCCTGGCAACATAGGTTTTACGAAATACACTATTGACTAGTCTTTGGCATTGAGGATTGATGTTCTCATGTATTTAGGAGAGCTTTTTTGTGACTATTGTTATAAAGTAAATGATATTAGGGACCTCTGAAAGTCTTTAATTCTTTGAAACAAGGATGTTTGTAAATCTGTATTTATTTATTTTGGTTAATTACTTAATTTTTAGTCTTTTGTTGTTCACATGCTTGCATCCTCTTGTGTTGATATAACTTTATTATATCCAAGCCAAGGGCATGCAAGCTTGAGGGGATGACACAGATAAGTGGGTTTGCTTTCTTGTGTAAATTTGTTCTTATTTTGATGTTATAGATACTCATATTTTTGTTTTTCATCTGAGCCAGTCTTTCCCTCTTAAAGCTAATGATGGTGGTTGTGTGGCTATTGTCCTTCGAACTGGATTGGAAACCTGTCCGTACAATGGAAATTCTTGCTACTTGTCATGCACTGGTGTTTGTGGAGAACAAGCTAGTAAGTAATTGGTCTTGGGCCCTAAGAGCATATAATCTGGTCTAGTAGAAATTTTTTTTCAGCATGAAACCTATATGTTGTTGATGATGATACTTCTACTTGTGCTTTTGCTACAACTTATTGTTACACCTAGGTCCAGATTATATGCAATAAAGCACTTAAAGAGTATCTATGTTGTCTTGTTTCAATAACTGGGCAATTATAGGTCATGTTTGTCTGTCATTGGTTTATTAGCAATCTTTATAGGTCATGTTTGTCTGTCATTGAGTACTGACTAATTTTTATAATGCAGGGCTCTGAAGGTCTGAGCCAGTATGGGCAGCAGTATGTTGGACCGGAGAATACACATACATTGCTTGTTTCTGGGGTGCAAAGTGTGTCGTTGTATCAACCATCACCGGTGCCATATACAAGCAACTACCAGGTGCTGCATTCTCATCATTTTCAGTATATTGAACAAGCAACTACCGAAAGAAATGGGGCATGTTCCTAAGGGCATCAATGTATTTTCTTACATTATAACTAGGTGGATTTGTATTGTTGGAAAAAACATAGAGAAATTCTTTTGTTTTAGATGCGAGCGAAACATGATATAACAAGGTTCCATTTGTTCAGGTTAATCCTGTTATTGTACATTAGTGCTATTTGTTTACATGTTTTTGTTTGGCGTCAAAACTTGACAAGTTCCTTTTTACGGTTGATTTTGTATTTATCTAGCATATAGTTTGGTGGAATCTTATTCATGCTTGAGGCATGACACAAACCATAGTACGAACTGATTTTGTAGGTGCGACAGCTGTGATTTTGCTGCAGCAGCAAAAAAAATATATAAATTTTTTTTCGATTATATTAATTTGCAACGGTTTGAAACCGTTGCAACAAACCAGATTTCTTTTTTTTTTGAATTTTGTTTTACCTGCCAACGGCTAAAAACCGTTGCTACCTTGTTAGCTACAGTTTATTTCTCACTGTTTAGCCACGGTTTCAAACCGTGGCCAGGGTTAGCCACGGCTTAAAACCGTTGCTACCTTGTTAGCTACAGTTTATTTCTCACTGTTTAGCCACGGTTTCAAACCGTGGCCAGGGTTAGCCACGGTTTAAAACCGTTGCTACCTTGTTAGCTACAGTTTATTTCTCACTGTTTAGCCACGGTTTCAAACCGTGGCCAGGGTTAGCCACGGCTAAAAACCGTTTGATTACGCCCAAACAATACACGCTGTCAATTGCAGTAAAGAATGGGGTGTCGATCCCACGAGGAAAAACGATCTACAAAATAAGGTTAAGGAAAACAAACTATGCGAAACTAAAGTTAATAAATTCTAACAAATTTAAAATACGAAATTGAATTTAATTTAATGAAAATTAAATTTAGAAAAATCACAAGGTTCCAAGAATCCCTCCTAGACTTCACGCGTCAACTAGTATTGATTCGCTATGATGACTCAACTACGTGTTTCACATCCCAAACGACGTAATCGGAAAAATAATCTTTTAATCATTAATGTATCGTAATGTAAATGAATTTAAGACTTCACTTCTTCTGAGAAAAGCACAAAGGTTTGTCATATGTGATATCCTAAACTTACGATATATCCGGAGACAATACCGTAATAAATGACGGTCACATATAACTAACCTACCGGAATCAATTAATTCTTAAACATTCCACACATAAGAAAAGCGTGACTAAGCTTATATGGAGAAGAAAAGATAATCACCGGAATAATAAAAATCTACGAAGAAATCTATGATATCCTTCTCACTGAAATAACATAAATTTCTATATTAAATAAAAGTGATAATCAATAAACATCATTATTCATCGTGAAAACTCAAAGCGAATCAAATACTAATTTAGTTCGTTACATCTAGGAGTTCACCTCTTCACCTTGCGTGGGGTTTAGTGACTCATGGTGGTGGTGGTCACAACATCACTGGAGGAGGAACCCATCGCTTCCTGTACGCACACGAATCTCGAGAAAAAGAGCTAAATAGGCTCTGTGGTGGCTCTTACAAGTTCTCGGGGTGTCAATAGCCAAAACGGTTTTTCAAAACAAAAAAACAGTTTTTCCCGCCTCACAGTCGCGACTTTCGCCTGGTTCGTCTTCTCCAGCCCGACAACGCCCTGCTCCGCCTCCGTTCTCCACTCCTCGCGAGCTTCCTCTCCACACGAATGTCTCCGGCACCTGCAAGAACAAAGAGAGAGGGCGAGGAACAACGAGAGGTGGAAACAAAATAGGGAGCGCTTCCCTGTCGCGTGCTCTGTTCTGCGGCAGTGATAGTGGTGGTTGCGTGGTCAGTTTCGGCGGTGGTCGACAGAGAGAGAGAAGTGGAAGAGGGAGAAACCGTGGAGAAGAGAGAAAGTGGAACGAGGGCGAGGAACAGGGAGGTGCTCCCTGTTTCGCGGCAGTAGTATGCGCGCGGTGGTGGCAATGGTGTTCGAGTGGTGGTGGCGGTGAGAGAGATGGAGGGAGATGGTGGTGGCGGTTGTGTTATGGACAGAGAGAAAGGTGGCGAGGTGAGGTTTGTAGCGTGAAACAGGGAGGTGAAACAAGGGCGAGAGCGAGGACGGTTAGTGGCGAGATGGTAGTTGGTTAGTGGCGAGAGCGGCAGGGCTCTGCCTTAGTGGAGGTGGAGATGGTGGCTGGAAAAGAGAGGAAGATCAGAAAACGTGGGAGAGAGGAGTCCCCAAAGAGAAGGCAAGAGAGAAACCTAAATAGGGTTCCCCTGTTTCCTTGTTAGGCTAGGCTTAGGATTCTAGCTTTCTGGGCTTGGGCTTGGGCTTGGTTAAAATAAGTGGACCATGTTTATTCGGGTTAGGCTTAGATGTGTGAACCACTCTTTTGTACCACCGCTAGAGTCGACAAATTAATAATTTTCTCAAATTTGTCGCCTTAATGCGATTTTATTGTTCACTGCGCGCATATTCCTAGAAAAACATAAAAATTGAAATAATTAGAATAAAATATATTAATTGAAGCACTAACATATATAAATTAAGGGTCATAATTTGTAATAATTACGTGTATATCACCGTTGCTACCTTGTTAGCTACAGTTTTGTTTAGCCACGGCTTCAAACCGTGGCCAGGGTTAGCCACGACTTAAAACCGTTGCTACCTTGTTAGCCACGGTTTAAAACCGTTGCTAATATCCACACTTTATCACGGTTTAGAACCGTGGCTATTGTTGCCACGGCTACAAACCGTTGCAATTTGTCTTGCAACGGTCTAAAACCGTGGCTAAATGCTAAAAATCACTTCTCCTATTCAAGCATAAAACCGTTGCTACAATGTTTAGCAACGGTTTTTAGCCGTTACAAGGAATTTCGTGACGCCTCTGTAACCCACGGCTCTTAGCCGTGACAATGCCTTACGCCCACGGTATAGAACCGTTGCTAATGGGGGTTTTTGGTGTAGTGAATTTAAAGCCATTTTTTGGCCAGGCTAGAGCATTTTTACACCTTTACCCATTCTATTTAAAATGCAACCACAAACATTATCTATAAAGGGATATAACTGTAAAAAACTCAAAACCTGACCAAAAAGTGGCTATAAAGCCTGGCTGTCTAGAATTGAGAATCACAAAATAATTAGGATAAGTTCTAGGTGAAGCTAAATTTTTTTTGAAATTTGCGAACCTAATATGATCATAATACAATTTCAAAGAAAAAATTGTTTATATGAGGCTCAAATTTTATACGAGTTGGCTAATGGTATATATTTTCATTGAATTCTATCGTTATTACTTTAGATATTAATTTTAAATGTTTTTATATTTGAGGTTTTATATCACTTGTGAAAAAAATTCATTTATTTAATGTTAATAATTTTTTATTAAACAAAACATTTTTTAATGTTTGCAATTACTAATAAATTGCATTGAAAATAAAATAAAAAAATGTACTCAAAGAGTATCGACTCAGGTCTTTTACTAAAAATGATAAACCTCCAACCACTACACCAACAAAGACATGTTTGAATATTTGCATAAACAATTGTCATATTGTATTCTACATTACATAATCAATTTTTTAAGACTAAAGTATATATACTAAAAATATTTTAAAAGTTGTGGGGGGCAGCTGCCCCCCCTTGCCCCTTAATAGGTCCGCCCATGCGTGTATGGAAACTCTCTTGCATGGACGACTCTCAACAAGGAAATGATATCTAAATAGATATCTTTTCTTAAACGACGCCATAAAAGGCATAGCGGAACAAGGACTCTCGCATGATAAATAGGGCACAAGGTTGAGGAACTAAGGTACGCTGCAGAACCCAGTATTAAGCATTACACTCTTCTCAAGCCTTGTTTGACTTAAGCATCAGAGTGCCATCGGCCGCCACAACGATGGTCTTTGGCTCACGTGTGTTCCTTTTGTAGGTCAAGGTCAAGGATAACGAAAACTAACACATCAATTTGTCGCCGTCTGTGGGGAACGACAAAGTTCCTAAGAAAACAGTGATAACACCCTTTCATTACAATCCAAAAACATGGTAACACGAGGTCTCGTAATAATGGTGAAATCGCCGAGCCCTCAAACGCTCAAACTAACGCAGTGCCACCAGTTCCGGCGGTATCGGCTTCGCGGGGATAACAACCCCAGACCCTCGCATCATCAACAGTTATGACGAACTCTAGGGTGGATCGATTGACAATCCAATTGCAGCAAATCGAGCAACTGGTGGATACGTTCGCTCAGCAGAATCCACACTAGCAGAAGGAAACAGAGAAACGGAAAGAGCCTTGTCCTCAGAGGACAACAAAGAGTGCATTCAGGAGAGTCACTATGTCCCCATTAGCTCACTACACCAAAAGGATTGATTATCTACACAGTGGTGGCCACGGTTCTAAGCCGTTGGTGTGTTTGCCACGGCTAAAAACTGTGGCTATAGTTCCCAACGGCTTAAAATCGTGGCTAAAAAAGGCTTGGCCACGGTTCTAAACCGTTGGTGTGTTTGCCACGGCTAAAAATCGTGGATATAGTGCCCAACGACTTAAAATCGTTGCAAAAGTGCACGTGTGTTGTACGTGGACGTGTGGAGAAGTAAGTCGATTTCTCGCGGGCGAAATTTTGCGAAAAAAAATTGCTTCCCGCTCCATCTCCCCCCAACTCTGCAATTTTCAACCCTTAATTTGCTTCAAACCCTAAAATTTCAAGGAGAGGGAAAGAGAGAAGGAGAAGGAGAAGGAAAGAGAGAGGGAGAAGTCGAGGAGGAGCAGTAGTCGGTCGAGAAGGCAATACGAAGAGTGTAGAAGGCGAGACAGAGAGAGCTTCTTCTTCTAGGGATCGGTTCTTCAATTTGTGACCCTAGACTTTGTAAGTTTTCTTTGAAAGATCGCTATCTGCTTGTTTAGATTTTCCTTCTTAAGCTCTCTAATGTGTGTGATTTTTAGCTTCGATTAAGTGAATGTAGTTCAATCTATGCTCTGAACGATCAATCGTTGAGTTCTCTCTCTGCTTTTTTGTACTAATTTTTAGTTAGCTTGAATGAAATGAAGACACAACTTAGGTTTGCTTAACTAACACCTTCTTCATTCTTGTTTTGTTACATTTTCTAGTTTCAATCTCTGCAATTTCGGTGTTTGTTTCGATGGATTAATTGGCATTGCTTTATGTTCTATTTGTGCAAGTTTCGGATTTCTAAAAATTTAGAGAGACTCTTTGTAATTTTAGAGCTACTTTACATTTTTGCATCTTTATGTCATAAAAGATTTTCAATTCAGCAATGTTGCTAGTGTAATCTTTTTGAACAATTTCAGATCTGATTCATTGCGTGTTCAATTCTCACTGTTTCTGGCAGTCAATGTTTTGTATTTGTGCCTAGGCTGTGTGGACTGTGAGGAGTGGGTTATTGGGTGTTTAAATATTGTTTCTTTGATACCTTTGTGATGAATTGATTGTGTGAAATGGGGGTTTTAATCTAATTTTTATTTTTATTTTTATGGTTTTGTGTGTCTGGGTGATCAAATTGATATGGGGTTTTGAAATCATGTATGTGTTTTCGTTGTTTTGGTTGTTTTGAGTTGTTGGATTGATTGGTGAATTGGTTATGCTATGCAGAAAGCTCAATAGCTAAGGTGAGTTCGTTGAGATGTTAGTTTGTTTGTATTTGAATGTTTTCCAATTTGGTTTGTAGTTTACTAGGAACTCCTTAGGGTAGTTATCTGGAATAAAAAATTTTCAGGAAATTACCCCTTTGATTGTTGTTATTGGTCTTTTGGTGTCCATGTACACGGGTGTTGTCCATATGTTGTGCAAACATGGTCTTGGACTGTTTTCCAGTCTTACTATGAAAGAAAAAGAGTCGTTGAAATATTGGATAGTGGATTGATTTTATAGCTCAACTAGCAATTAGTTTTTCTTTTGCCATGGTGGAACTGTGTGAGATTGAAGGTTCAGTCTAAGCTTTCTAAGCTTACAGTGCTTAAAAGAATGCTTACTCTAGTAGTGTTCCTTACCCATAGAGACCAAAAAATCATGGCATTATAGATAGTATGAGCCTTTGGGTCAAATTATCCGAAGAAACAATGTGGCAAGTAGGGGTGTTTGAACTATTACTTTATTTTTTTATTTTATTTTATTTTATTTACCGTTGCTTTATTTCTTAATATCCTTTTAAGTCTGAAATTTTTTTATTGTTTTCTTTTAGTTATCCCAAAATTATAGTGAATTTAAGTTCAGAGGTATGGCCAGTAATGTTTGTTTTAATGTTTGGGTTGCTTCTTTTGTAGATTCCTCTTTCGGCATCACATAGGAATGTTTAAAAATCAGCTGCAGGAGTTAGCTCAAAGAAGCTGCTTCAACCTGCCGTCGTATTCTTGTATACGTGAAGGGCGGGATCATGCTCCACGGTTCAAGGCAACTGTGAATTTCAACAATGAGACTTTTGAAAGCCCGGTGTTCTGTACGACTTTAAGGCAAGCAGAGCATTCTGCAGCCGAAGTAGCTCTTAAAGAGCTTGCAAAACGAGGTCCTTCAAGATCGCTCGCTGCAAAAGTTCTTGTAAGTATCGTACAATATGCTCATAGTTTACATTTCCTTTTTATTTAATCACGTCCTCTTGTTCATTATTGGTTTTCATAGTTGCAAAGTTTACTAAGTGAAAATTTCTTTATTATAGGATGATATAATATTCAATCTCAGTTTCACATACATAAATAGGGGATGTTTGCCATAAGCATTGATCCTTTATAAATCAATATAATCTCAGAAACTCCTACATTTGAGTATTCTGATGAAGTTGGAACTTGGAATATAACTGTGGCTCCCCATGGAGAGTGTATCTCCAGAATTACCACCAGGTTTTCAAGTGTTTATTTCACTTGAGTTTTGTCTTTTTTGAACAGGGTTGTTCCCATTACCCCCCATGTTTTTGTCATGAACACAGTGCACAGTTATTCCTTCTATATTGCAATTTTTTCCTCCCCTTATTTGATAGGGCAAATAGGGAATGGACACTACCATCCGTTTTAAGGAAATTGTTAGTATAGGCTAATTGGTAATTCTTATCTAAGATCATAAGTTGTGTATACTCTACAAGCAATGAAATAGAAAGGAAGGATGGTTGGTCACTGGATTGGAAAGAAGATTCAATGGTTGGAAAATCGATTTGTTGGCTAGACTGTTAGCCTAGCTTCAGAATGTCATCCTCTGGGGAAAGAGAGCAGTGGATTTGGCATGGCGAGAAGGTTTCTCAGTAAAATCCTGCTTTCAGCTCTTATCCAATGCCCAATTCCAGCAAACTCAACAGGTGCTTTAACTCGAAAATGCTTTGGAAAAAGAAAATGACTCCCAGAGCTAATTTCCTGGCGAGGAGCCTTGGTCTTGGTCATATTCTTACCATTGACCAGCTGGTGTTTAGAGGACTCATCATATCAAACATATGAATCCTTTGTAGGAATCAAGGAGTGTCTCTTCTCTACAGGAAGTTTGGAATAGATTCATTAGCGAATGGGGCGAACTGTAGTATCCTTTCAAAACTTACAACAATGGTCGGCACAATGCGAATGTGATGATTTTCCATTTAAGGGAACTGGTTACAGGAAAGGCTGCCAAATGTTACTATGTGAGCCACCTGGGGCGAGAGAATTGTCAGGATTTTCAGTAATAGTTCAAGGACATAGCAATCGTTTGTAACCTGGAAGAAATTAATAAATTTTGAAGATGAAATCTGTATATTATCATATGCAGTTCTAATAGCTTGCTTGGTTCTATTGCAGTGGCCAACCGGTTTTCTTATAATACTGGTCCTGTTTGCAGTGATGATTTAGTTATTGGGGCTGGCAGCAATGCTGGAGCTCTTCTTGTTGACGGACTTGACTAATAGGTAAGTCTTGATATTGTGATGAATAGGGGAATAAAGTAAAAGGCTAATGCTTGGAAGAGTTGGGTTTTGTACATAAAAAAGAAAAAAGTTCATTTTGGTTGTGACTTGTGAGGTTTTATCGTTGCCTTTAGTTTGAATGTAGTTTAATCTGCTTATATCCTTGTGCAGGTGAAAGCTGGTTCAGTTTTTGACAGCATTTTGATCTGTGATGACCCCAAGTATGCAAAACAAGTTGTACAGGAAATATGGGACAAAAACAAGGAAGTGGGTCATTTTTCTTGCTGGTTTGTTCATCAGTCGCCTCAAAAGTTGTCGAGTCTAAATATCTATTTTGTTTAGTGGATATTCACTATTGTGCTGCATGTTGTTTGCTTTTGCATTGACGTAGGACACCCAATCATGGTGAACCCTGCATACCAAAAATTAAGCCTGATCAAAACTACTTTTCAAGTTTTGTGAACCAAGGACATGTTGATTAATTATTTCTATGTGTACCGTATGCTTACAAAATGCTGAATGCAAAACGGAGATTCTAATTGCTACAAAATATTTCATCAGTTTGGAAAGGTTATTGCTACAAAATAAGTATTGCATGATAATATGTTGAAGTGGAGAGAAGTCATCTAATACATTATGTTTAAGTGTATATTTTGCAGGGACGAGTGATGTCACTCATTTCCCAGGCGGGATCGTCTTGCTACATTAACTTGGATGCAGTACGGTGTAAGACAGAGCAGAGTATGACTTCTACCATAACAAAAACTATTTATGTGATCCCTCTTCCTATCTCTTTCCCAATTCTAAAACTTTCACATGTAAATAGAGTTGATTGAGTAACTGTAAATAAATCGCATGAAGTAAATAGCCTTCATATTGTGTTGCATTCACATTGTTGTAATTGTTTGAGGTAAAAATAATGTTTAAGTGCTTTCATTTAATCTCAAGTCCAATTAAATGTACCTGCTGCTTTTGATTCCCGCCATGTTAACAATACCAAAGAAAACTTTGACGACCTTCTTTCATTCGAATTCACAATCTCACAATCTTGAAACACCCCTTCACAATCTGTGTGTCTTCTAATGTTGGTTGATGAAGAAAAGCAATTGTTTATTTGTTGCTGCTCTTGCAAGGTATTGCTGGTGCTTTTTGTTCATTTGTTTAAGATTATGAACTTCGAGTATCCTAGTCCTAACAGAATATGTATACTAGTTCACATTTGGTGTTTACTCTTTTAGCTTACTGGTTCACCTCATTAAAACAAGAACTTGGTCTTGAAATATATGCTGAGTCTTACAGTTTTGTTTACTTTTGTCTAGGCCTGTAAGAATCTTAACCAAATTGAGCTCGCAGAATGTGAAATTTACGCTTCTTGTGAGCCTTGCCTTGCCCAATGTGTTTTGGTGCAATCCACCTCTCACGAATCAAGGTCACACTTCCCCCCTCCATCTTTATTTGTTTCTGATTCTTGGTATTTCCATCTTCAACTTAGTCATATAATGTGTTGTTTGGTTTACCTTTGTTATGCAGAGGTTGGTGTATGGAGCAAGGGCAGAAGCAGCTATAGCAATTGGATTTGATGTGATGCTGGTTTTCATTTTGATCCTAGAAAACAAATGTGTTTATTTATTTTGACTTCTATTCATGGTAGAGGCACATTGTGAATATGACGTTCGATGATGTGCTATCCTATGATGGATTTGAATCCAGTGGTGTTCCTGAGGGGATTCCTTCCCTAGCAGAATATCTGGCAGAATACTGCTCCGCAGCTGTAAGCACCGTTTGTTAATTCTGGCTGCATACTAACTTTTTTTTTATATTTAGCCTCCTTTGCGTGTATGTCAGTTGCATCACTTTTTTCTTATAATTTTGTTTCCCTGCTCCCCGTATGTTTATATACGTATTAAGGACTTTTTTTTTGTTTATATACGTATAATTTTGTTTCCCTACTCCCCGTATGTTTGATAGATTACAAACGGCGTATCTTTGCCACGGGGATGATTAGAGACAGTTTAGGGACAAATTCTCAGATTGTTTCTTTCCTGTTTTTTTGGTTCAGTTTGTTTGCCATCACGGAGATGAACAACAAAGCAATGAGCGCTGTGACGCTGGGTGCATGCGATTGGGATGGAAGGTTTGGGCTGCGACGCTGGGTGCATCGGAGCGCTGTGACGCTGTTTTGTTTTCTTTCAGGTTTTCTGCGTGGATGCAGGGTTGTGGGTGTATGCTGTTTGTTTCGGAAGTCTTGGATGTGCTCGGGTTTATAGTCTATTCCTGGCTGTTCCTCATTTTTCCTTTTGTTTCTTTCTTCCCAGGGATTTTGCTTTCAAAATTTTGTTATAAACCTTGTTTTTAGAGTTAACGCGGGTAATGTCATAATGTACCCCCGCAATGATTTGTATTTTTATGGATATTTAATAACGGTCTGGCATTCCATAGTTGGCCCTCCCCACTGGAGGTTAATATAAAAAAAAAAAGGACTGTCTTTAGCTGTCTTTATTATTTTCTTGACATCCTAAATTGCTTCATTTCTGGCTTCTAATTTTCAAGGGTATGAGTTTTTAGTGGACATTTTGATTTGTAGGGGAAACTGTGGCCAGCAGCAAATTGGAAATTTTATGTTGCCTTTTCCTTATTTCGTATGGCGTCGATGTTAGCAGGGGTGTATCACAGATGGACTCTGGTATGTGTAACAGTTAGACTCTATAACAAAAAAGAGATACTATACAGCAATCATGTTTCTTATACACTTCTTAACATGCATCTAGAAGCTAATGCAACATTTGCTCACCAAAATGCAGGGTAATGCTTCCGGTGGTGATCGTGCCCGGTATACAGGGAAGGTAGCTAATATTTCCATAGATTATGCATGGGCATTTATCAATCAAGAGTCTGTGCTTCTTGATAAGCCACCTATATTGGGTAATTTTAATCACTAAATTTCTTTGGTGGCATTTAAATGATGCATCTATTTGTTGTAATTGGTTTTTCAATTTTGTATTGATTTTTAGTCATGTGTGTTGGCTGAAGGGGTAGAAAGGAATATTTCATAGGTGCATGATACTTCAAAACGTAATCTTTGAACTAGAACTTTAATCATCTGAATGCTGAGATCAGCTTGATGGGGTAAAAAATATTAGTGTCTAGTATTACAAGGATTACGAAACATGGTTCTGTTGTTTGAGACCTTTTCCAGCTCTGGCTTAACCATCTATTTGGTATTACACAAATTTGTCAAGCAGATGGCATTCTATCAATGCCCTTCTGGGTGATTACGAATTTGGGTCCAGCTAGTATATGATATATACTGCAGGCAGCCACCTGTGCTTGTTAAAAAGATTCTGATTCAGTTTATTGCTTGGGCCATCAATCTTGATTACCTTATCCTAAGGGCTGGTGGTTGATTGAGATCCATGTAACTAGGACACTTCATTTTTAGGATAATAATCCATTGTCTATAGGTACGGACACTTGTTTTGAACATACCATCTTTAGATCATCAAGATTTTCACATATCTTTTGAATGCCCCCAATTGCTTATACGTGATAAGATTATCATGGAAAGATAATGTGTGAGTTTATATATATATACTGATCCTGGCATATGAGCTTCGTTACAGTTCCTGTATCACAGTTTAGGTACTGTGTCAGTTATTGGTTTACATTATACTTTCAAATAGTTATTAGTGATGAATGTCAACAATGGCTAATCAGCTGTTGCCATGAATGGTTAAGGTTTGATATTCACATGCAACCATTTAAATTTTTCAGTTACTGGAGATCATTTGAAACATTTTGAAAATCAGAGTGAAGTTCAACAAAGTGGGAGATTTGCGCCAAATCAAAAAGTTCTACAGTTGCAAAAAAAATTGCTGAAGTTCATGGAAGACCACATATACCCCATGGAAAGTGAGTTTTCCAAGCTTGCTCAGTCTAACATGCGTTGGACAATTCACCCAGAGGAGGAGAACCTAAAGCAGCTCACAAAGAAAGAAGGCTTATGGAACTTGTTTATACCTGTATGACTTCAGAATCTTGGTTTCTGTCATTCTCATTACAAGTTTGATTCTCTGTGAAGTTCCAAAGGAAAATAGTCATGAATTCATCTCTTCTAACTTTGACTAGTACCTTTCTGATCAACTAATGCATGAGTTTTGTGTTTAAATGTAGTTAGACAGTGCTATTAGAGCAAGAAAACTGCTTTCTCAGGGGGCAACTGAAGTTCCAATTAAGGGATTAAATGTAATGAATTGTGAATGATCTAAATTTTTGCTGTAATGAATTGTAAATGTTACTGCTGTAATGAATTGCTTGAAAGCAATTGCTGGAATTTGCGGATCAGAGGTTGTAAATGTTGTTTTTAAATTTAATAAAAAGTCATATTAAATTTTATTTATTTGATGCACGTGCTGAATTATATTTACCTATAAGATGTAATCAAAAGTCATTTGACAGCAAATTTTTTTGCAACGGTTTAGAACCGTGGCTAAATATTGCAACGGCTCAGAACTGTGGCTATGACTTGGCACGACTTAGAACCGTGGCTAGGACTGGCCACGGCTTAAAACCGTAGCTAAAAATTTTGCAACGGCTTAGAACCGTGGCTATTACTGGCCACGGCTTCAAACCGTGGCTAACATGTTTGCAACGGTTTATAACCGTGGTTAAATCATCAACCGTTCTCGAGCATAAAACTGTTGCTAATATTTTTGCCACGGTTTTTAGCCGTTACTGAGGATTTAGCGACGCCTCTACAGCCCACGGTTCTAAGCCGTGCCAATGGGTTACCCCCACGGTTTAAAACCGTTGCTAATGGGCATTTTTGGTGTAGTGGCTCTCAGTCAACCAAGGGCGATGGAGCAAACTATGGAGACCCGACGTCTAAGGCCAACAAACCCACTTCACAAAACCCCCTCCGGCTTGGGGCAACCAATTTGGACGTGTTGTACAACCCCACTGTCCCTCTGTTCACAGATGAGATCATGAACGAGCTACTACTGGAGAAGTTCGGCTCGCCAAAGCTGGAGTTTTACGACAGGATAACAGTCTCGTCCGACCACTTACGCCATTACCACCATGTGATGACACCAAAAAAAGGATCTGAAACGGTAATGTGCCGGAAATTCCTCACCAACTTGAAGAAAGCAACGCTGACCTGGTTCCATAGTCTCCCTCCGAAGTCTATTGACTCATTTCAGATGCTGGCCAAAACGTTTATCACCCGCTTTGTCGACAGCCAACAAATCAAGAAAGGCCCGCATTACTTGCTCAGACTTTAGCAGAAACCAAACGAAACACTGAGGGAGTACGTCACCAGCTTCAATGTTGAGTTAACTCTGATCGATGGCTACAATGATGACACCTTAGTCACAACCTTCACCTCGAGTCTGAGGAGAGGCCAATTCTACAACTTCTTCACTCTGGACCCTCTGATTGACATAGCGGACTTGCTGAAGAACGCTCAGAATCATCCTTAAAGAGATGTCGACAGCCAAAAAGGAGGGAGAAACTGACAAAAAAAATATTCTCTTGGTCTCAGAGATAAAACGAGGGAAAGAAACATGAGAATGATGACAAAAGTAAAAGGAAGCGGAGTGACAACAAGTCAGATTCTAGCTGCACGAGGCAAGATAAAGCCTCCAACTTTGTCGGACCCAAATCCTTCACTCCCCTCAACTCCAGCCTGTTAAACGTCCTCAATGCCATTAAGAATTGGGAGAAAGGAAGTGGCCCTCCAAACAACAAGAAATCCTTCTCGACGAGACAATAGCAAGTATTGTTATTTTCATAAGGACAATGGCCACAACACTGAGGATTGCAAGAATCTCATAAATGAGATTTAGTATTGGATTAAGAAGGGAAAACTAAAAGAATTCCTAAGCCCAAAAAAGATACAAGATTGGGCAAAGGAAAGATAAGAGGTCGTCAAAGAGATAGAAGAAAAAGCGTCTGGCGTTTTATATACGTCTTGCATGGGATATGCTCGGAAGGTGAGCAATCCAACAGAGCTCGAAAGAGGACGCTCCACAAAATGTGGACTAGGCCCACCTATGAAGACCAACAATTACAATACACACAACTTCAGAACCTGATCCCATCGCTAACATTCACGGATAAGGACTTTCAAGGTGTCCATTTTCCTCCTAATGACGCTTTGGTTATCTCAGTCTACATAGCGAAGTAGGAAGTGAAGAGATCCTTGGTAGACATAGGGAGCTCTATGAACATTTTGTTCCTCAATGCGTTCCGCATCATGCAGCTCAAAGAGAAGAACTTGGTGCCCACTAATCACCCCATGATCGAGTTCAACGGGGAGCAGTGCTTCCGCATAAGGAAGATTGGGCTGACAGTGGTGGTAGGAGACTCATGTTCCAGGAGTTCATGATGGTTGATGCCTCATCCACCTACAATATCATCTTGGGAAGGCTTGGCTACATCAGATGGAGGGGGTAGTTTCCACTTTGCACTAGTGCATAAAGTACCCTCCCAACGAGGCGGAAGGGACCATTCGTGAAGACCAACCATCAGCAAGAGACTGCCACTATGCAACATTAAAATAGTTGGATTGTTAGCAATTACAGCTTGGGCTTGTGGGTCAGACATCTCAGAACCCGAGCCCAAAGAAGAGAAAAGAACCTCCTCGCTCGGATGATGAGACCTTAGTCAATCCGAGGGAAAGACCAAATGTCTTCCAGCCAGAGTTACTAGCGAATGCCAACTTGATGAAAAGGAAAAGCAAAAAATGGAGAGTCTGTCTGGATTACACGAGCAGAGCAAGGCTTGTCCGAAAAACAACCCTCCACTTCCTCGCATAGATCAGAGCGTGAATGCCACGTCCGAACACAACCTTCTACGCTCCATGGATGATTATTCCGGACACCACCAAGTACAAGTGAATCTCATACCAGAAGAATGCCTCATTCATAACTAAAAGCGGGACATACCACTATCTAATGAGTCCGTTCGGTCAAAAGAGGCGGGAGATACCAGTAGCCGAATGTTCAAGAAGCAAATTGGCAGAATCATGGAGGTTTATGTAGACAACTCGACACATCTGACCAATCTAGTTCATACGAACCAAGACAAGGCCCTAACAACCAAGACTCAACTTAATAATGAGTCAGGATCTATCCCTGAAAAGACTATCCGTCTGTTGCTCCAGTTCAAAAGAGAGCCAAGTAGTAGCACATCGACGAACCAACGCCTACTCAGAAAGTGAGCAACACACGAGAAATGGTCCGCTCACATAAATATCATTTTTCACTGACTTCACTATCATTAGATAATCGTGTTATTTCATCAAGGGAACTACACAGTCTGAGTCAGGACCACGTGCATCTCCTTCAGAACCAGATTAGCATAGTCCTCGCTCAGAGTTACACTATATATCTCATTGTTTTTGTTCTTTTTTTTACAGTCTAGAAGAATTGTTTGCACAAGTCAATATGATACAGATTCATTCAGAGAATAAAGAAAAACTAATTCTAAAAAACACTTTATTGATCACTACAAAAATTTGTTACAACTTAACCAACTGGCTAGTATAAAAATTTACACACTACAAGTATCTAAGCCTGGTGCGAGTAAGAATCGGTTGAAACACATGTCGAGATTTTGTTCTACCAATTTGCCTGCAGAAGAGAACTTGGAAGTCAAGCAAAAAGTAGAGTCGATACTTTGCTTCGCCAATCTGCCTTGATATGAGAACTTGGAAGTGGAAGCAAAGGTTCCCAAAGTTGGCTTTCGGGGTGATCCCTCAGAAAAGGGATGTCTGGGTTGAAATACAATTAGCACCCCTGGGCCACAAGCCACATCCACCAGAATTCTGCTTCGCCAATCTGCCTTATGGTTGTGGCATCACGCGTGAAGCCCAAGAATGAGCAGTGGGAACAACCACCCAAAGTTGGATGTGGGTGTTATCCCCACCCTGGATGGAAAAAGACGTCGTGGGGGCACCGAAAGATTGAAGACAAACTTGAACCCTAAGGGGAAGGTCGTACTTCTTCTTTGCGATATTCGAAGAAATTATGAAGTCCCATGGAACCACTGGATGCTCACTCAAACCAGGTGGCATCACCTAATAATAGTTCTTGTTAAGACTTATCGCTAAAAATGTCAAAACATTCGAAGACTCTAACAACAGAGATTTTCCTTCATTCTTTGGAGAGCCCAAAACACGTTTTTTGAAAACACATTTGAGAAACATACTCTACAGTGTTCATAACAATGCTTGAAACTACAAGAACCAGCCCATATATAGGAACGCCGGTTCACATAATGAGGTCGCCAGAAGTCGCACCAACATTAAATGCCACATGAGGAATAAGGAGGCGACAGTTCCAATTGCAACTGCATGAGTTCACATTCATCGAATTAATAGAACTGACCCCATTAACTGTTGGGAGTAACTGATGCCAAACCGTCTCCAAATAAACTCCATACACGTGGCATGATGATCTCATTATCAGAGCAAATCGGGCCTAGATGAGCGCCCAATCTGACAAAGCCCACTGAGGCGAGTTCCAGGAGGTTGGATCTAAGTAGGCCCAAATAAGTGAGTGGGTCCAAGTAGGGTCCGGCTTGATCCAGTCCAAAAGATGGCCCAATACTATAATAAGAAGGTCAAGCCTACAAAATGACTAAGGTCAACATGCCAGGTACATACTGGTTAGAAGACACGAACGACGAAGGCCTTAAGTGCCCATGGAATGTATAACACTTACAGATATATTATCAATAAATTCAAAGTATTTGTTTTACTAAATTTCCACTATTGTTCATTAAGTCTGGTTCAAATTCAATCTGGTCCATTTATTGTAATCTGGCTTAAGTGTCGGACAAATAGGCGAAGTAAGTTAGGACACCCAAGTCAGACTTGCACGCCCAAGGCCGTATGGTGGCCGAACCTAACCAAAGTTTAGTCAATTAAGACTGATGAAGACAAATTCTGGTCCGCTCTAAGACCTAGTCTGCCAATAATGGACAAAGATGGCCTATACAGTTCGAATCTAGTTAGAGCTCATGAAGCCTAATCAAAATGAATTTTCAGGGATCATTGTCCGACCATAGACAATGGTGGCCGAACCTGACCAAAGTTTAGTAAGTTAAGACTGATTTAGACAACTTTTGGTTCGCTCTAAGACCTAGTCCGCCAATAATGGACAAAGATGACCTAGAAAATGGAAGTCTAGTCAGAGCTCATGAAGCTTGACCCAGATGACTTGCCAGGGATCACTCTCCGACCATAAACAGTGATGTAAAAAATTGACCAAAGTTTAGTTAGTTCTCTTAGACTGACGAAAACAACTTCAGGTATTATTTATAGCTTATTCTGCCAAAAACGGATTAAGATGGCTTGAGGAATCAAAACTTTGATTAATTTGTGAGGTCAAATGATCTATTGCCTGACTGGATTATTCCCCGCACAAAGTTTAGCCAACCGACAAGGTTTGGCCAAGATAACTTCTAGATCTCTTAAGATTACAGACCAGAATTGCTTGATTTCAGGAGCAATTGCAAGATAAGCGGTTAAAACTCTCATTAGCGGATCAATTAGACAGTTTCCAGACTTAGCAAAATCTCTTGTCTAAAGACCAACACTATGGCAATGCAACACAGAAAAGATTTAGCAAGGAAGGTCCAAAAAAATATAAGTACAAAGTGTTAATTAACAAATCGTATTCCATTGATGATTATAAAAATACAGAGTTCACTCCTTATCAGGAAAAGATTCAGATACAGTGGAACTTAACTTAGCAGGAGAAGAAGCAAGGGATAGCTCCGTGTGCTCTACAGCCCCAACACCCTGATATGGGTCACCCTATTATTGTGATTGATCAAAAGCCTTTCCAAACTCCACAAAGGCCACTTCAAAGGCCTATTCTCTGTAGTAATAGAGATCCCAAACAACATGATCTTCTTCCATCAGCTCACGCCTTCCTTTCACAACTCTGCTGAACTGGAACGTGCCATGGGCCTTGAGAAGCTTTTCTTTGCATACTTTTGACTCTACAAGCTCTTGCTCCATCTGCTCTAGTTTGCTCGTCAGGGCATCAGCCTTGGAGTGCTCAGTACTTAGATCGTCCTTGATACGCTGAGCTCATTTTCCCCAGGAGGAGCTACTCTTCTATTGTCCTTACGCTGCTGGTATTGAAGTCGACATTAGCCTCAAGCTACTGATGTCAGACAACCCATTCGAATTCCTCTCTAGCCTTCTCAGCACTCAGAGCCCGCATATCAGTCTGCATCTTGAGTGTAGCCTCTTGGACAAGCTCTAAGTTGCCTCGGACATGGTTCAACTCTTCATCCAACCTATCTCTTGCGGACACCACTTCTGCCAAGTCGGACTCAAGCGATTCCAAGCGGACCCTCTGAGTCTTCGACCTCATCTGCAATGCCTCCAAACCGACATCTGGTTGAGCAGGCCTCTGGCATCCGAGCTGCTTCTTCAATGATTCAATCTTGCGGTAAACATCAGATTAAGACTTCTGTAGATGTGCAAAAATTCATTCCATGGTGTACACCCTCTCACGAACGACCTCCACCTCCGTCCCAGTGACAACAACTTGGTTCAGATACGACATCCCTAACATCAGATGTCTCTGCCCCTTGTCCATACGCTCGCCCAGCGTATCCCCTTCTGGCTTCAGAGAATGATTGACCAGCCAATCGTTCCATCTACTAATATGTTTCCTGGAAGCATAAGAAATGTCAACCTCTTGATGCCATGCCTGGTTGTTTATCTTTACTATGTTCGGGGCAAAGATATTATTCCGCGCGTCTAGATGAAGATTGTTTGGGTCTGCAATCACGCCAGCACCGCCCTTCGCAGTCTTCACCGCATCAGTTCATTGGGAAGTTGATTCTGGCCCACCGTGGAAGAACGTATGAACTTTCGATTATGTTTGCGGAAACAGAAGTTGAGCAGAACAAAAATGTAGAAACTAAACAATAGAGTAGAGTCACTGAGAAATTGAAAAAGTAAAGAAACTAAACTTTATAGAGAAGGAAACTTGCGTAAGTAAGGACTCCCGGCCGCATTTTTTGAGTAGTCGCATACCTAATTAATGATGTACACTGCTCGAGGAGATGATTCAAACTCAATCATCGCGATTGCCTAGTTCCCTCATGACATGCATGACTTAGTGGACCGACGAGTTGGCCGACTAACTCAGGGGGAGTAGCTTATGATACTCAAAACCGTCTTGCCATCCACTCTGTATAAGTGGCATGACACTACACCAAAAGGCCTTTTTAGCTACACAAAGGTGGCCACGGCTCTAAACCGTTGGTTTATTTGCCACGGCCAAAAACCGTGGCTATAATGGCCAACGGCCTAAAACCGTGGCTAAAAAAAGGCTTGGCCACGGTTCTAAACTGTTGGTGTGTTTGCCACGGCTAAAAACCGTGGCTATAGTGCCCAACGGCTTAAAACCGTTGCTAAATTGCACGTGTGTTGCATGTGGAAGTGTGGAGAAGTGGAGTCGATTTCTCGCGGGCGATTCCTGCTCCAAATTTTGCTTTCCTGCTCCAAAAATTTTGCGTTCCCGCTCCAAAAATTTTGCGTTCCCACTTTTCAACCCTTTGTTTCAAATCCTAAAATTTGTTCCATCTCCCCACAGATCTCCCGAAACCCTAAAAAAATTTTGCGTCCCTTCTCCGGTTATTGAAGGAGAGTTCGTCGAAGAAGAAGAATGTTTGAACTCTGTTTTTGAAGTTTGGGGTACAGTTTTGATGTTTGAACTCTGTTTTTGTTGCACGAAGAAGAAGGAGATAAAGATAGAGAGATTGTCGTGAGTGAGTTCGCAAGGAAAGAGATTGTCGTGAGTGGGTATATGGAATTGCTTTGATTTCTTTTCTTGATTGGGTTTCTATTTGAGAAATTGCTAATGTTGTTCTCCTTTTTTCATGATTTTGAACCAGTTTGCTTTTGAAGAAGAGGTTTTGATTTGGTGATGTCGACATTGTGGGAAACAATTGAGTTTGTATGTTCATTACAATTTTGGAGAATGTCTCTCTTATGAACATTCTCTCTTCTTTATTCGTACTTCTAGCTGTGGTTTTCTCCTTGCAAATCCCACTCATACCGTCGTTGCTTCCCTTCGAACACCACTGCAACAACTCGTCCTGTATGCATTATCACTGGGGTAAGATTAAAATTGCTCCTTTCAAAAAATTGGACAATTTCTCCATACCATTTTGCTTAATTTCATTGTATTGTTACAGGCAACATCAGGGTTAGGTGCAGCAGCTGCATGTAAACTCTCCAGTCTAGGCTTCTATGTTGTTCTAGGTATTCAGTTCTTCAAAATTTTGTTATCATTTTTTCGTCAAATGCTTTGTAGAGATTTTGCTATACATGTGTTAATGATGTGTCCGAATGGAGAACGCCATTTGATGGAAGACGAATGTTTCTTTGAAACCATAATGGATAGGTTTTCTTTGAAAAGATGACTATTTCTTATCCATTTATCAGTATAGATGTCAACTAATTTATAGAGGAACAAACTATCCCAACTTTGGGGATTATAGGATGGAAATGGCATCAAGATAACTTTTTATCTAGTTGGACATGTATTGTTAGGGACCTGTCTTTCGTAGTGTTTGTGAGGCAGCTATGTTTTTAACAAGAAGTAAATTAAAAGGGGAGAAAAAGAAGCACAAACCATATAAAAATGAGATTTAAGTGCTATATCTAGAGACTGAGCACCAGCCGTAAAAAATTCATGTCAAGGAATCATAATTCTTAATTTTAAAGACTGAAATGAACTTGCTTAGAAGGTATTGGTAACACTTGTATGAAATTACACATATGGCAGTAATCATTATTTGTGTTGTTTTGTGTAGTCGTGTTTCTAACACACTTTACCTTTATGTTTTACTAGTCTAACTTCTATAAGATTCTATCAAACCATAGGGTTTTCTCTCATGGTAATGTTTGATACTATGCATTTCAAAGCAAAGATAAGATTTTTCTCCAGGGTCTTTGCTAAGTAAAATGAAATTCATCTCGTCTTTGCAGCTGGACATTCTGCAGAACATTTATCTAACGTGAAAGTACAATTTTGAGTTTGGTTGCGTTTGTGGCTCCTTCATTCTATGGGTTTCATGATTCTCCTTAAATGTGAAACAGACAGTTATAGAGATCAAGCAGCAACATCCATATGCCCATCTTAAGGCATTTCAGGTTGATGTGACATCATTCTCCTCCATGCTCCAGTTAAAAAATAACCTTCAGCAATGGCTATTGGATTCAGATATGCATCCATCCATCCAGCTTTTGATAAACAATGCTGGGATACTTGCAACATCACAGAGATTGACGACTGAAGGCTATGACCAGTAATCTTCTGTTTTTCGGATGAACAATATTTTTGCTTATGCTACCATTTTCTAGAGGATGCACCTATGCTAACAAATAACATTTTTGTCCCCAGGATGGCAGGGACCAATTATATGGGTGAATTTGTTCTGACCAGTCTTCTCTTACCACTACTAAAAAGGAGCTTCATTCCTTATCGAATAATTAATGTGACCTCTTTTACTCATCGATGTGGTATGTTTTTCTTGTCAATGCATGATGTAATGAAAAGTGTATCAGGTTATTTTATTGGGTTCTGGTTGTATGGGGGAGTTTGCTTAAAGCGCTGATCCCTTATGGTGTTAGTTTTGTGCTTTGTTCTAGCTTTATGGGGAAATTCGAGCACATAGAAAATGTATTTCAGTTTGAATGTGGTTGTTGCATATTTTTTAATCAATCATTTGATGAATGGGGCAGTAGCATGCACAGCAGAATTCAATCAGATATGCCATGGTGTATGTAGGAATATTTGATTAGAGGATTTCATAGACAGATGGATTGTTCGTGAATTTCATAGAAAATATTGGTTGTTTGTGGCTTCTACAGTAACAAGCATACAAGTTGACGAGGAAACACTGGTTCGGAAGCATTCAGGTGCACCAACACAATATCAATATGCTCAGAAAGTATCAGGTAGTTCTAAAGATATTTGATGTTAATTAACAGTACATAGTCATATTACTGATAGTGTACAAAAATCTCTTAGTGCTATTTGTTTCCTTTCTACCATGATATATTTGGACAACCACTAAATCCATTTTTAAGTTTTTTATTCACACAAGAATTGGTTATTATTTACAACTTGGGTATCTGCACTGGGTCATATTTCTACCAACTCCTTTGAACCTGGTTTGTCGTCTGAGTCTGAGATTAAGTTAATTGGTTAGTATTCTTCTATAATGGCACATTTTATTTTTCTTCTTTCTAGGCATTCATATAGGTCTACTGGGTGTTACTAAGGAAATTTAGGATCCATCTTTCCAACCTCGATAAATGCTGCTTGTATTACAAAACTGTTTGTTTGACACCCTATATTTAGTCTTGGATGGAAATACATAAGACCATCTAACTTATTCTATAATGCATCTTGCTCTCATTGGCTCCTATAGGGAAATGGTACATAAGTAGTATATTGATCTGGTGTTTATGAGGTTTGAAGATCTTCTGAGGGAAATACATAAGTCTGCAGCTGAAGATCTTCTGAGTTCATCTGGCCTTTCAGCATTGGAGCTGCTCGCAAAAGGCACTTGCAAAGACAGCTGTAAGTGCTTTTTCCATTTCCTACTGCTTTTACCATGTATGATTGGCCTAGACGGTGTCCAATCCAATGTAGAAACTGACTTGTCTTCTTTCCCAGCACTAGCAGTCAGAGAGACTGATATTTGTTTTCATTTTCTAGCTATTCTTTTTGCCATTATACTTCATGTATACAAATCCGATGATTATAGTGTTTATTCTATTGGATTATTTAATTCCAGAAGTTGCATCTGATCAAGGCAGAAGTTGATGATAGGGTATATGATGATAGTCAGGTCTAGGGATAGGGTATATGATGATAGTAGTCTGATAGACCTCATGTCAGATATACTTACACAAGGAAGAGATTTAAATCAGCAAAACAGTGAGGGTCTTTTGAAGAATACAAGAGCATGCTGATTTGAGATTTTGAAGAATCTCTGGTTTGAGATTTTGAAAGCACAGATAGAAACTGGAACTCCTTATATGCTTTTTAAGGTATGTTTTTGGACCATGCTGATTTCAATCAATCATATTGATTTCATAGTTTGTGGCTATGTGCTTTTGTAATTTATTTGTTTTTATACTTTACGTGCACGCTATTATGTTTGGATTGTTTTTACTTTTTTTTCCTTTTCAAATGTTATAAGGATGTAGCATTGTTTGTTCAAAAGATGCATGCTCCCTGTATGCAAGTGGCTTCCCCATATTCATCATGAATAGAAGTAGCAAACCTAACATGGACCAACCTAACAGTTTGCTTAACAGGCTAACGGATGCTTCTAGTTGGTCTGTCAGCCAGTTTACTTTTTCCTACATAGTTGGTCTGTCAGTTAGTTTACTTTTTCCATTTTCTTCAAACGTCTCTCATCATAGTGCAAAACTGACTCAACTCAATATTTCAGGTACCATAATGACAATATCAAAAGATAGAGTAAAGCCTTCTCCTCTACCAGATAGCTGGAAGCTATCTGAGATATTTGCAACTGGTGTCATTCTTGGTAGTAACCTGGCAGTGATGACAGTCATATTCTTTTGGGCAGCATACAAGACAGATTTCTTTCCTGTACGAAGCTTCTTTTTGGGTTTTTTTTCTCTGGGAACTGAGAATGCCTTAGTTCTGATTATAATTAGTTTATTAATTATCATTTGTTGAGCATTATGTATAACTAGTATGAAACCTGTGTTGTCATAGGGCGAGCTCATTATTATAGCATATGTTTACTGACTGTCCAGTAGTATACTTCCTATACTAGGAAAAGCAACACACACACCCTTTTTCAGAATAAGGGTGCTTATTGCCCTATTTAGGGGTATGCTAGATTAAAAATGCTCCTATGGAACTTCAGGAGCTGTTCAATGCCTTAAGCTTTGGTATAGTCTGTCAATCTATTGGCTGTTGAGCTTCAACTACATTTTCCTTTTCAAGACTGTTCATTCTGTTCTGCAATTTTGCTCAGTTAGGCTCCTATGAAGTACGTACAATTTACTTTTTCTTTGAGAATAACGTCAGTGGTCTATGGCTAGCGCTCTCAATCTGAAACGTCCTTCATGATTGAAGCCCCATCTTATTCATGTTTTTAATGATTTATAGGGAATTGCTGATGCTGTAAGACAGTATTTATCTCATATGCAGTTAATGAGAAAATAATACAAAGTTTATTTGCATTGTTCAATTTATTCCTTTAAGTCCCATTCTTATGTAATTCTCATTCAATTCGCCATGAAGACATGCAATTCTCATTCTTATGTAATTTTGCCAACAGTTGTTCAATTTTAATCCTTGAAGTCCCATTCTTATGTACATTCCCTGAAGTTCAAATCTGTTGTTTATGCAGTAAGATCTAGTCCTCGAGTTGTAGCCATTTGTCAAGCAGCTCAGGTATGCATATGTTCACTCATGTCATTAATAGATCTTGTTTAATCAGAGAATGATATTGTATTTTTCTGCTATGGTTTTATGGCAGATACATTATTTTGATGCTTTGACGTTGGAGAGAGAATATACTATCCTTACATCCCCTATCATTTCTGGTAGTCTTAGCCTTGGAGGTATAGGCTATGGACCTCTTGGCTACTGGTACGTTCACTATAGAAGATTTCTCTTTCAGGACTATAAATACAAAAGGGTTGATATTTTCCACCTTTTCTTTGCTCATGTTAATTCAATATACACTGAGAGGTATTAAACACAGTAAAGTTCTCCTGCAAAAAGCCACAGTTCTCCCTTTTGATCTAATATGTCATGTTTTCATTTGACTCATGTTATCCTATTTGTTACTCCATTCTTGTCATATGGTGTTTTCCTTTAAAGTTATACCCCATTTCCCTGTAAGAGTGTGTATTTATGTTTGTATGTTTGAGACAAGATACAAATCTCATTGAAAAGATGAACAATACAGGGTCTAACGGCCTAATAAGTAACATAAAGAAATTCATACAACATTGTAGTGTTATCCCATTTGGAAAGCAAGACCTCAAAAATGTTTTCGACGAGACACACTTTTTTTTTAAAAATGGATAACAATACAAGGCATAACAGTCTAAGCCACAGGCACCGTTTATGGTCATATCGTGGATGCAGATAACGTTGGAATGGTAAGTAATGTTGTATAAATTTACTGTTAGTAATTGTCTTTCCAAATGCAAGGCCACGTACTGGATTGCTGTCAAAAACATACTTTCTATTTTTTTTTTTAATTAAATTTTTTTTGCATTCAGCATGGAAATTTAGATATGTAGTTTCATCCTGCTACAGGTTGTTTTCTTTCACATCTCATCCGCATTAGGTGGTTGAAACTAGGGGTGGCAATTAGAGGATACTATAGCAAATACACTTAAATTTCAGAAGAATCCAATGTCAGACACATATTGGACAACTCCAGCACCTGGACACACATTGGAGTGACACTCCATGCTTAGATCATTAACTATACCCCTTTCAAAAGATATCACTTTAAAATCGCTATAACTATTTGGTATGGAAAGTTAGTAATATGCAACAATATTGACTTGTGCTATTCTTTTTAATTACTTGTCAATTCTGTCTTTTTTTCTCCCTTGTTGATTTTTCTTTTAAGGTTTTCAGTTTGACTTGTGCAACCTTTTTCAGGTGCTTTGTTGTTGCATAACAGCCAAGTTTAAACTTATCAGAACTTAAATTCTGATCTGTATGGCTATAAAACTGAAACAGTGAAAGAAGCAAACATTGAACTCCATCAGTCCATATCTAAGTTCAACAATAGGAGGTGAGGAGGAGAGCACTGACTCAAAATCAGCTCTGAATCTTCAATTGAACCAGAATCTCCTATAAGTGAAAAGGCATTGAATCAACCTCTTGACCAAAAACCTCTGTAAGTCCCTCACATTCCATCTTTTTGTTTTAGCTTTATATTTGATATTCAAAGGGTAAGTGTGATAATAAGGTTTATTGATCCATTTGTATTCATGTTATTTTGAAGAGCAATCAATTTCTAACGAAGTATGTTTCTTTGCTCATCATAGGACTTTCACTCTATCTATTTACTTCAGGGTAATGGCTGGTCTAATCTTAACTGATCTACATAATCATTTATTTGAGTGCAGTTATTAGAATCCCTGAGGACAAATGAGACTTTGTGTCACTACAGTTACAAGAAAATGGATTGATAGTGCTACAAACTCAGAGGTTAGTTTGCAATAGGCAGTGCCTTGACAGATGTTTGTTTTAATGCATTTTGGATTCATGAAGCTCCTACCTGACAAGGCTCAAATGGTCTAAATCGTGTTTTTCCTTTCTAGTGGTTTTTCATTGCCATTATAAGATTAAAAGTGTTTGGAGGCCCTTGGTATGGTGAAATTTCTTACAATTAAATCCAAGTGATAACCATATATTACAAGTTTAATATCACATAGGTTTGATTAGAACTATATGAAAAAGGTCTAGTTGTGGGTGCAATTACTGAACATCACTACACCATATTGGCATTTTTGTAACAACCGCCAAAACAGTATCACTTTTGAAGTGTAACAATTGTACCTAACAACTTACCACATTTTCACAAACAAAATGATACAATAATGTATCACCATGAAGAGTATGGTTATAAAAGTGATCATTCATGGTGATTCCAACTTATTGTATCATTTTTTTGTGTTACCATTTTTCATTTTTTTGACTAAATTTAGTTTTGATTTGAAATTGTTTGGTGGATTGTAACATCTCAAAAGTGATATTGTTTGAGAGTTGTTACAAAAATGCCAATTTGGTGTAGTG
>QNQO01003723.1:0-48204 GCA_003290165.1 Berberis thunbergii | reverse complement strand
GTGCATTTTATCTTTTGAGTCATGGTCATAACAACCGTCTCTAACTTTGAGGCAGAAGGGGGTTGAACAGATGTATCTTTACTTCATATATACCACCCTTACGCCTATCAGACTCCTTTCTCGAATAATCCCATTGCTTAGAATTTTTGGAAAAGAGTTTCAAAGAATTTCCGTATCTCATTGACACTCCATCTTCGTTAATGACCCACCACTGGTAGCATCAATCATACAACGGTTTTTGAAGGGGTTAAACCGTCTTGGAAGTATTGAACCAACCGCTCACTTCTCAAATCCGTGATGGCGGACACCTACAATGAGCTCATTATACCTTTCTCGACATTCATAGAAATGTTTCACCCTCTTTTGTTGAAAATTAGATAAATCTCTTCGGAGGCATTCGTTTTATGAATGGGGAAGTATTTTGTCAAGAACTCTATTGACAACGCATCCCATGATGTGATGGATCCTGTCCTTAATGCATTAACCATGATTTCGCCTTATTATTCAGAGAAAGGGAAATAACCAAAGTCGGACCGAATCATCAGAAAAGTTTTGGTACTTCAAAGTCCTTTTTCTCAAAACCATAAAAAGTGGGCAACGATGAATAATTAGATGGTTTGAGTTAGAAACTATTCTGCATTTGTCTCAGGTAAGACAATGCACAGATGGAGCGCTACAAAGCGAAGAGGGGCGAAGTAATCCTTAAAGGCCTTCCCTCATCCATCTCAGTGGACAAGGATGATGAACCTAAATAGGTAATGGGGACTTCAAAGAACTCTTCGAATTTTTGTCGGACAAGTCTACTCTTAGAATCTTCACCCAGGTATGCATCAACTAATGGATTAACGAAGGTGCAAGTCAACACTCCCTAAATAGACTTCAATTTTTTATTTTTATTTTTATTTTTTTTTATTTTCTTTTATTTTTTATTTTTATTTTTTTATTTTTTATTTTTTATTTTTTTATTTTTTTATTTTTTTTATTTTTTATTTTTTATGCAAGCCTACCTCTATATGAAGATGACCTAACTCTAAAAAAAAAAAAAATGGGAAAACCTAATCAAGATCTATATGATGCACAAGCAAGATGAAATGACAAACGACCCTAGGTAATACCCTAGCAATAACAATCATTCAGATTGTCTTCGGGTACTGCCGCATCTGATAGTTATAGCCCCACGAAAAAGTCGAGGTTTCTACTGAAGCAAATTAATCTTGTGAGAAACTAATTTACTAGGTAGAGGCTGTATCGTCTGGTAATTCCCTACAAGCACTCCTTTTTATTACCTATGTTTTGTTACTAATCAAGGGCTGAAATCCATTTTAATTTAGCCTATCCGCGAGAGATGAGCACGAAGTTTTTCAGCATCTAAAATATCCTGAAATCTAATTGCTCCTACCTCTTTTTAACCTTCAGCTTAAAGTGGTAATGCCAGTTTCAGAAACTATTCCAGATTGGATATGTTCCTTCACTTGACTACTTTAAACTTTCAAGTTTCAAAAGAGGGGCCCTATGAGCGTCTTTGTCCTAAATTTATCTTGCTACAAATTTTAATAGTAAGGGCTTAGGTCCCTAACCCTAAAATAGATTGGTGGTTAACCTATCTGCGGGAGAGAGCACGGAATTTTACAGCATCAGAAATATCCTCAATCTATTCAAATTTGCATGCAATTCCTAGCTATAAACAAAACAAGCAAAACACACAGTAATCCTCTCAGAAACCGCGTGCAGATGCGGTGGGAAGAAGTTACCTCGGCGTGAACCTCTCTTGGGTTACTTGCGGTGGCCGGGTAGAAGTCGACGTTGACGTCGATCAGAAGCACCGTCCTACCTGACGGCTCGCCGACCTTCTGAGAGTGTTCACGCGATAGCAACCTGTAAACAATTCAACCCTGTGTTTTTTTTTATACAACCTATAATATATGCTTCCTACTTTTTTAATACCTGCAAAAATTAAAATAAAAAAACAAAACAAGTATCAAAACTTCTAAGACTTAAAAGAAATAACTAAAAAATAAAATCAAGCCTATCTAAAAGCAAAAGCAATCTATATTCTGACCTAATTTTTTTATTAACCTAAACTATAATTAGTGAAAATAAAACTCTTAAATTCAATTACAAACCGCTACTTCTCCCCGGCAACGGCGCCAAAAACTTGATGTGGATTTAACTAACCTAAATAAATAGTTTAATTTAACCTAGTCTTTAATAACTGCAAGTGCGCAATGTCTAACTGGAAGACAATGGCAAGTACAGGTCGATCCCACAAGGATAAGGGGAAGACTTCATATTGAAAAGAGCTTGAATCTGCTTTAGATTGACATCTATCCCTCTTTTCGGTTCACTATGTAACCATGTTCTTGCCCGATTCCACCCCAAAGATATATTTCTGTGGACTGAGCTTCATCTGATACCTGCGGAGTTGATTGAACGCTTCGGGGAGGTCAGAGATGTGATCAGGACTGCAGAGACTTTTGACGAAAATGTCATCTATATAACCTCCATGGTTCTGGGAATTTTTCTCATTGACATCCGTCTTACCAATCGTTGATATGTTGCTCCTACATTTTTCAGACTGAACGACATCACCCGATAGTAGTATATCCCTTATTTAGCTATGAAGGAGGTCTTCTCATGGCCTGGGGGTGCATTTGTGTTTGGTTATATCTGGAATAAGTGATGCAGATTTAACTAACCTAAATAAATAGGTTAATTTAACCTAGTCCTAATTACTGCAAGTACACAATGTCTAACTGGTAGACAAGGGCAAGTACAGGTCGACCCCACAAGGACTGTGGTTGCAATTAAATTTCAGAGTTGACTTAAACTAATTTAAATGGGGGTTACAGCAATCAAAATATCAAAACTAAAAAATCAAATTAAAAAGCAAAATAAAAATTTGTAAGAATATGAGCAGGGGAAACCAAGGCATTGAATCCACCAATTCAGTTTGTCAAGTTATTTTAATCTAACTTATTATTTTCCAAAGCGAGAAGATTTAGAGATGAAAATCCCTTGCTTGCATCGATGATGTGATCATTAAGAACAATTCAGTTTTAAAATCCAATGTTACAATTAACTTCAGCATAAAGTATAGACTCCTAGAATTGAGTGTCTTGTTACAAGCACACTCAATCACAAGTCTAATTTATTAAGTTTTTACTCCTAACATTGAGTGTCTTATTACGGCACACTCAATCCCAAGTCTAACTTAACCAATTAAAACTAATGCTTTAAATATTAGTAAAGAAACTCTAACTACCGACTAGTCTAGATCAAATCCAATATAATCGGTGAAAGTAATTTACTAATACTCAGAAATTAAATGTATTTTGCAGTTAAACATATAATAAAATTAAAAGTCAAACTATAAAAAAACTCTTGAAACCCAATTGGTTTCATTTTAGCCTTGGCGAAGGGTTTAGCTCTCCATGGTAGCGGTGGCCATCTCCTCGTGGTGTGGTATGTCGCAACTCATCTCTTCAGAATCGGCAAATCAGCAACTCAACAACTGTGGATGCTCTGAACAGTCCCGTGGGCGCAAATAGCCTCCAGCTTCTTCTACTGTGGTAGTAAATAGAGTAAGTGGCCGGGGTGCCGATAACCAACTGATTCGAAAATCAGTTGTTTCCCGCCTGAAAAGCAGCGCTCCTCTGCACCTTCGTTTCCATCGAGACACGCCGTGCTGCATTTGTTCTTCACTCCTCGCGAGTGTTTTCTTCTCCCAACCGGCTTTGATACATACAGGAAACAGAGAGAGAGTGAAGGAAGAACGAGAGAAAGAAACACGAGAAGGAGGAAGAGAGCAGGGAAGTGAAACAGGGACTGCTCTGCTCTGTTATTGTTCCCCGTTCTTTTTTTCAGTGCGAGAGAGATGGTGGTGATGCATGGTCTAGTTATGATGGAGCAGAAAGAGAAGTGGGGGAGGAAGAGACCGTGGAAGAGAGAGGAACAGGGGACGGTGTGGGCGGTGGTGTTATGGTGGTTTGCTACAAGGATGGCGAGTGCACTGGGCGGTGGTCATGCGTGGGACAGAGATGGTGATGAGCAAGAGGTGTTGTGATGGTGTTGTTTGGTTGAGACGAAGGAACAAAAATAGGGAGAGGACGGGAAACAGAGGGAGACGAGATAAATAGGGACAAGGCATCTCTTTGGTGCGTATTTTGTCTGTGACGGGAACGTGGAGTGAGATGGCGGCGTGAGGGTGGCGATGGCAGTTGGTTAGTGGCGAGAGACGAAGGTCTCTATGTCTTTGCCAAGGAGGAGAGGGAGGAGTTGGTGATGGAGGGATGATCGCACTGCCGGTTCTCCTATCGAGCGAGGATTGCCGGCAGGATGGATTGGCACGATGGCTAGAAAAAGAGGAAGGGAGAAGGAACGTGGAAGAAGAGAAAACTTTTCTCCAAAATGTGGAGAGCTAAATAGGGTTTTCCTATTTTCTTGGGCTTGGGTTCTCCAAAAGACGTTGGACTTGGGTTTTTAGGTTAGCATTTTGGGTTTGGGCTTAGGTTAAATTATGTAGACCTAGGTTTATTTTGGTTAGGTTTAGATATGTGACCCTCCACTTTATACCACCGCTAAAATCGACCAATTGTCATTCCTTAAATTCTCGCCTTAATACGATTTCATCAGTCACGCTCAAATTCCTACAAAGACATGAAAACGAAATAATTATTATAAAATATAATAATCAAACACTAACATATATAAATTAAGGGATATATTATGTAATAATTACTTGAATATCAATAAGCATCCATGAAGTTTATAAGGTTGTGTCTGGACATGACGTCCACGATCTGATCACTGCGAGAAAGTAGAAAATTGTCTTTCTGCCAAGCCTTGTTCATGTCTGTGTAATCCACACAAATTATCCACTTCCCATTCTTCGTTTTCACCAAGATAGTATTCGCCAACCAGTCTGGATACCGTGCCTCTTAATCATGTCAGCATTAACTAGCCTTTATATCTCTTAATTATGATATGAATTTGTTTGGAGGCCATAGGTATCTTATTCTACCTGATTGGTTTCCACTAAGGGTCAAATTCTAGTAGATGGGTAATCAATGAGGATCAATCCCCACGATGTTCTGCATCGTCCAAACGAATATGCCTTGATTCTCTCTCAACAGCTCCATCAGTCATTCCAACAGTGCTTTGCTCAGGTGGGAACCTATCTGGAAGGCTCTGTTATTATCATGGTTGTCAAGGTAGAAAGTGACTAGCTCCTCCTCTAGCTGATTGACATTCGGTCTTTCCCTCGGACTGACTGGAGACTCATCGTCCGAGTGGGGAAACTCTTCTTTAATCGCTAAGCCCAGGCTCTGAGATGTCTGACCCGCGGGATCAGACTATGATTGCCAGCTATCCAGCCACTATAATGTCTCATAATGGCAGTCTCTTGCCGATGGTTGGTATACTCGAATGGTCACCACCCCATGATTGATAGGGTACTTAATGCACTGATGCAGAATGGAAACTACCGCTTCCATCCGATAGAGCCAGGCCCTTCCTAATATGATATTGTAGGTGGATGGGGCATTGACCACCATGGACTCCTGGAACGGGATTTTATGCAGTTCTGGCACTCCTGCCACTATCGTCAGCCTAATCTTCCTGATGGAAAAACATTTCTCCCCGCTAAACCCAATTATGGGGTGACTGGCAAGCATTAGGTTCTCCTCTTTCAGCTAGATGCTGCATAACACATTGAGGAATAGGACGTTCAGTGAACTCCCTGTGTCTACCAAGGATCTCTTCACTTTCCATTTCTCTATCATGACTGAGATAACCATGGTGTCATTATGAAAAAAGTGGATGCTCTGGAGGTCTTTATTCGTAAATGTTAGCCTGGGGCTCAAACTCTGAACATGAACATATTGTACTTGTCGATCTTCGTAGGTGGACTGAATCTGCATCTAACGGAGCATCCTCTTTCGGGACCTATTGGATTGTTCACCTTATGAACATACCCATGCATGAAGTATATAATGTTGACCACCTTTTCTTCTATTTTTTTTAGGACTTCTCTTCCCTTCCCCTAGTCTTTCCTTTTATCTGCGCTTAGGAATTCTTTGAGTTTTCCCTTTTTAATTCAGTATTCATTCTCGTTTTTGAGATGCTTGCAGTCTTCAGTGTTGTGGTTGATGTCTTAATGAAAGGAACTATACTTGCCATTGTCACGTCGGGATGGATCTCCCCGGATTTTGGAAGGCCACTTCACATCTCCCCCAGTTTTTAATGGTAGTGAGGATGTCGGACAGGCTAGAATTGAGCGGAGTGAGGGTGGCGTTTCTATATCCGACGAAGTTAGATGTTTTTTTTGCTTCATTGGGTCGGACTCCGGCTTATTATCACTTTGCCTTCTTTTGTTCTTTTCGTCCTCCTTCTGCCTTTTCCACTTCTTTCTTATCTCGAGTGCTAGAGGAATATTTCTATTCATTCACACTCCCTTTCTTCGCGGCCCACATATCCTCAAGTGTGATGTACTTCTGAGTGTTTTTTAGCAGCCTGCCATGTCCGTCGGAGGCTCCAAGGTAAGGAAGTTGTAGAATTAGCCTCCCTTCTGGCCTGAGATGAAAGTTGTGATGGAGTTGTCATCGCTACAACAATCGATCAGAGTTAACTTGTCATTAAAGAATCCCTCAGTGTTTTGCTTGGCTTTTGCTTGAGGCTGAACAAGTAATGTGAACCCTTCCTGATCTGCTAACTGCCCATAAAACACGTGATAATTGCCTTGACCCGTGTCTAAAATGAGTCAATCGACCTTGAGGGGGAGGATTGTGAAACCAAGTCAGTGCTATTTTCTTTAAGCTAGTGGGAAATGTTTTGACACATGACTGCTTTTGATCCCTTTTTTAAAGAGTAGGTGGTCGGACGGGTCTGTTGTCCTGTCATAGAATTCAGGCTTTGAGGGGTTAAACTATTAGGTAATGGTGCATACATTATCTGATTCGTGAATGAGGGGACGATGAGGTTGTACAACACATCTGGATTGGTAACCCAAGCCGGAGAGGATTTTGTGTATTGGGCTTGTCAAGCATCGGGTCTCCATAGATTGTTCCGTTCCCCTTATTCCCGCTGTACTTGGTCCCTAAAAACAAAAGGGACATTGTGGCTATCCTGAACGCGCTCTTTATTCTTCTGCAAAGACAAGTCCCTGTCACCGCCTGCAAGTGGTGGGTTCTAATGAGCAAACATCTCCACCACTCGAGCAATCTGATGTACTTAGGCAAGGAGCTGATCCACCCTAGAGTTTGTCATGGCTTCAGCCGGCGCAGAGGCCTGGGGTGGTTCTCCCCTCCTGGCTAGCACCACCGAAGCTACTGGGTTGACTCGATCGTTTGAAGGCTCGGCAATCTCACCATTAGTATGGGATCTAGTGGCTACTGATATACACGTAATTATTACAAATTATGACCCTTAATTTATATATGTTAGTGCTTCAATTAATATATTTTATTCTAATTATTTCAATTTTTATGTTTTTGCAGGAATTTGCGAGCGTGAACGATAAAATCGCATTAAGGCGATAATTTGAGAAAATAATTAATTTGTTGATTCTAGCGGTGGTACAAAAGAGTGGTTCACACATCTAAGCCTAACCTGAATAAACATGGTCCACTTACTTTAACCAAGCCCAAGCCCAAGCTCAGAAAGCTAGAATCCTAAGCCCAGCCTAACAAGGAAATAAGAAACCCTATTTAGGTTTCTCTATTGTCTTCTCTTTGAACTCTCTTCTCTTCCACGTTTTCTGCTCTTCTATCTCTAGTCCAGCCACCATCACCACCTCCACCAAGGCAGAGCCATGTGTCTCTCGCCGCTAACCAGCCACTGTCCTCGCCACCGTCACTAACCACCCCGTTTCACAATACAAACATCGACCTCGCCACCTTCACCTCGCCACCTTCATTCGCTGCACCTCCCGGTTTCTCTCCCTCGCAGCCGCCCTCCTTCCTCTTTCTCTCTTCTCCAAGGTCTCTCCCTCCTTCACGCCTCTCTCTTTTAGAGCCACCACCACCGCGACAGACGCGCTACCACCGCGAAACAGGGAGAGCACCTCCCTGTTTCTCGTCCTCCTTCTCGGTTTTTGTTGTTATCCTTGTTCCCTCACCCTCTCTCTTTACATCTTGCAGGTCCAGGAGCCGATTGGGAGGAGAGGAAGCTCGCGAGGAGCGGAGAATAGAGGCGGAGCAGTCGCGTCGCGCTGGAGAAGACGAAGGAGCTGTTTTGCAGCGAATTCACGTGGGAAAAAACTGTTTTTGTTTTGAAAAACCGTTTTGGCTATTGACACCCCCGAGAACTTGTAAGAGCCACCACAGAGCCTATTTAGCTCTTTTCCTCGGGATTCGTGCACGTACAGGAAGTGATGGATTCCTCCTCCAGTGATGCTGTGACCACCACCACCATGAGTCACTAAACCCCACGCAAGGTGAAGAGGTGAACTCCTAGATGTAACGCACTAAATTAGCATTTGATTCGCTTTGAGTTTTCACGATGAATAATGATGTTTAATGATTATCACTTTTATTTAATATAGAAATTTATGTTATTTTAGTGACAAGGATATCATAGATTTCTTCGTAGATTTTTATTATTCCGGTGATTATCTTTTCTTCTCCATATAAGCTTAGTCACGCTTTTTCTTATGTGTGGAATGTTTAAGAATTAATTGATTCCGGTAGGTTAATTATATGTGATCGTCATTTATTACGGTATTGTCTCCGGATATATTGTAAGTTTAAGATATCATATATGACAACCTTTGCGTTTCTTAGAAGAAGTGAAATCTTAAATTCATTTACATTAGGGTATATTAATGATTAAAAGATTATTTTTTCGATTACGTCGTTTGGGATGTGAAACACGTAGTTGAGTCATCATAGCGAATCGATACTAGTTGACGCGTGAAGTCTAGGAGGGATTCTTGGAACCTTGTGATTTTTCTAAACTTAATTTTCATTAAATTAAATTCAATTTCGTATTTTAAATTTGTTAGAATTTCTTAACTTTAGTTTCGCATAGTTTGTCTTCCTTAACCTTGTTTTGTAGATCGTTTTTTCCTCGTGGGATCGACACCCCATTCTTTACTGCAATTGACCGCGTGTATTGTTTGGGCGTAATCAGCTACCATTCTTACATATTGTAATAAAGTGATCTTACTTTTTTAATCTTAGGAACTTGTCGTTTCCCACGGACGACACTAAACTTATAGATCAATTTTCCTTCTCCTTGACCTTGACCTACAAAAGGAACAAACGTGAGCCAAGGACCACCATTGTGGCGGCCGATGGCACTCTGATGCTAAAATTAGACAAGGTGTAGAGAATGGTGTATTGCTTGAGATTAGGGTTTTGTAGCATACCTTAGTTTCTTAACCATATGTCCTATTTATCATGCAAGAGTCCTTGTTCAGCTATGCCTTTGGTGGTGTGGTTTAAGGAATGATATCTACTGGAGATCCTTTTCTTGTTGAGAGTTGTTCATGCATGAGAGTTTTCATGTACGACTTATACTCTGATGTTTGTTTCCCAGTAGGAGTCAATGTGTTACTGACCTGCATGTCTTAGGTCAAACTCTTAGATATTTGCCTTATTTGGTCTTGGGGTTCTAGGTTTGACCGTTTGACTTATGGGCGGGATAGAGCCTTATTGTTTGGGTTCAATACATAGATATTTGCCTCAATGGGCTTTGTTCCCAGATTCATGGGCTGGACCAGATTAGGCGCTAATTTGGGCCTGTTCCACACTTTTGCCGAGATCATCATGCCACGTGTATGGAGTAGATTACAAGATGGTTTGGTGTATCATCACATAGAATCCGATAGTTACAGCTGAAATGAAATGGTGTGTTAGAAAAGATGTGCATCTTAATTCGCTATTTAATCTCAACTGTAGACGAAAGAGTGCATTACGTTAAACTGAACTCACAATCCAAATAAGGAATATCTTTTACAATATAGTTTTTTTAAGGGCAATATAAGTGCAAGAACAAATATTATCGCACCAACGCAACACCTCCGAGGTTCTGACTTTAAACAACAGTCAGTTCACTTTGTTTATTTAAGTAACCTGTTTATCTTAGTCAGTTAATCTTACAACAAGATTCAAGTAACCTGTTTATTTATTCTATTTTCACGAAAGAGGAGTCAATTTTTTTTCTATAAAACCTCCCCCTCCCTTGACCAAAAACATCCAATGATGGTAGTTTAAACTCACTTGGAGGAAATCCGTGAACAGAAGACGAGGAATGTATAAAATGGCTTGATTCGAAGCTACCTAACTCTGTTGTGTGTGTGAATTTTGGAAGCATCACTGTCATGTCTGCCCAACAATTCATCGAGTTTACATGGGGACTAGCTAATAGCAAACACGATTTCCTATGGATCATTAGACCAGACCTTGTTAGGGGCGAGGGATCAATTTTGCCTCAGAGTTCACAACAGAAACCGACGAGAGGAGTTTGATATCGAGCTGGTGTCCACAAGAAGAAGTCCTTAAACATCCTTCTGTAGGAGGGTTCTTAACTCACAGTGGATGGAACTCAAAATTGGATACAATATGTGGTGGTGTTCCTGTGATATATGTTGGCCATTTCTTTCAGAACAGCAAACAAACTGTCGATACTCTTGTACTCATTGGGGTATAGGGATGGAGATCGACAACAACGTTAAAAGAGATGAAGTGGAAAGTCTAGTAAGGGAATTGATGGAAGGGGAGACGGGTAAGGAGATGAAGAACAGAGCCATGACGTGGAAGAAGAGTGCAGAAGATTCAACTAGACCAGGTGGATCTTCCTTTGAGAATTTAGACAAATTGGTCAATGAAATGCTACTACCTTCCTCAAATGAAGTAATTAAAATAAGAGATGGTGGACGTTGTTTTCTAAATATTTGGCTTGTATCAACTTTATATTTATTTCATAGTGCATGTTGGCACACTAGCCCTTTTATTTTTATTTTTATTTTTCTTTGTTTTAGTTATTTATCAGGCCGGATACATTTATCCAGTTCTGAAGTAATATAGAATGATTTACATTATTTACAAAATTATTGTTTATAAAATGGATATATGTTAAATTGATTTTTGTGATGCCAAACTTAATTTACTAAATCCATAAGAACTCAAATTAATTGTAAGTATAGCTAAATGTAGATGGTGAAAAATAGCTTTCATTTGATAGGAAAACCATTGTGTGAATATGTAGTAGTGTATGGCAATGACAAATAAAACTAAAATAGAGTATAATTTATTGAAGTGACTGAACTGAAGAGCAGAACTCAACTACGTAGGTCAAGTGCAATGTTGCATGATCTTTAGTATTGTATGAAGCTGTGTGCTAATTATACAAGTTCCTGGGTACATTTAATATTCAACAACGCAAATCTCACTGAAAAAACTATGGTCTGAAAATGAGATGAAGCTCCATAGAGAACTGATATACACGTAATTATTACAAATTATAACCCTTAATTTATATATGTTAGTGCTTCAATTAATCTATTTTATTCTAATTATTTCAATTTTTATGTTTTTGTAGGAATCTGCGCGCGTGAACGATAAAAGTGCATTAAGACGACAAATTTGAGAAAATGATTAATTTGTCGATTCTAGCGGTGGTACAAAAGAGTGGTTCACACATCTAAGCCTAACCCGAATAAGCATGGTTCACTTAATTTAACCAAGCCCAAGCCCAAGCCCAGAAAGCTAGAATCCTAAGCCCAGCCTAATAAGGAAACAGGGGAACCCTATTTAGGTTTCTCTCTTGCCTTCTCTTTCACTCTCCTCTCTTCCACGTTTTTCTTCCTCTCTTTTCCAGCCACCATCTCCACCTCCACCAGGGCAGAGACTGAGCTCTCTCGCCACTAACCAACCACCACCTCGCCACTAACCGACCTCGCCACCGCCACCAACCAGCCACCTTCACCTCGCCACAGTTCTCTCTGTCCATAACACAGCCGCCACCACCATCTCCCTCCATCTCTCTCACCGCCACCATCACTCGAACACCATCGCCACCACCGCGCGCATACACCGCCGCGAAACAGGGCACCTCCCTGTTTCGCTCCCTGTTCCTCGCCCTCCTTCCTCTTTCTCTCTTCTCCCTGTTTCTCTCCCTCCTCCACTTCTCTCTCTCTCTCTCGACCACCGCCGAAAGAGACCTCGCTACCACCGCGAAACAGGGAGAACACCACCCTGTTTCAGCTCCTGTTTCTCGTCCTCTCTCTCGCGGTTTTGTTATTATCCCTGTTCCCTCACCCCCTCTCTTTGTTCTTGCAGGTACAGGAGACATTCGTGAGGAGAGGAAGCTCGCGAGGAGCGGAGAACGGAGGCGGGAAGGGCGCTGTCGCGCTGGAGAAGACGAAGAGCTGCAGAGGCGCGATTTCACGCGGGAAAAAAACTGTTTTTCAGTTTTGAAAAACAGTTAAGGCTATTTACACCCCGAGAACTTGTAAGAGCCACCACAGAGTCTTTTTAGCTGTTTTTCTCGGGATTCGTGCGCGTACAGGAAGTGATGGATTCCTCCTCGATTGATGCTGTGACTACCACCACCATGAGTCACTAAACCCCACGCAAGGTGAAGAGGTGAACTCCTAGATGTAACGCACTAAATTAGTAATTGATTCGCTTTAAGTGTTCACGATGAATAATGATGTTTAATGATTCTCACTTTTATTTAATATAGAAATTTATGTTATTTTAGTGACAGAGATTTCATAGATTTCTTCGTAGATTTTTATTACTCCGGTGATTATCTTTTCTTCTCCATATAAGCTTAGTCACGCTTTTCTTATGTGTGGAATGTTTAAGGATTAATTGATTCCGGTAGGTTAATTATATGTGATCGTCATTTATTACGGTATTGTCTCCGGATATATCGTAAGTTTAAGATATCACATATGACAAACCTTTGTGCTTTTCTCAGAAAAAGTGAAATCTTAAATTCATTTACATTAGGGTTTATTAATGATTAAAAGATTATTTTTCCGATTACGTCGTTTGGGATGTGAAACACGTAGTTGAGTCATCATAGCGAATCAATACTAATTGGCGTGTGAAGTCTAGGAGGGATTCTTGGAACCTTGTGATTTTTCTAAACTTAATTTTCATTAAATTAAATTCAATTTCGTATTTTAAATTTGTTAGAATTTATTAACTTTAGTTTCGCATAGATTGTTTTCCTTAACCTTATTTTGTAGATCGTTTTTCCTCGTGGGATCGACACCCCATTCTATACTGCAATTGACCGCGTGTATTGTTTGGGCGTAATCAAGAACTGTCGCATTTTCTTCAGTAAAATTTATTTTGTATGAATATAATGTTTTTTTTTCTTCATATATTTAGTAATTGTCATTGAGAGTTGGCCTTTAAGAATTATTTATGATTTCTTTAAAAAAAAGCTGAAAAGAAATGTTGTGAACTTGTGATTCACATGGAGATGGGAACCAAATTTATGGGTATAATTAAAAAAAATTTAATGTTGATTAAGAGAATGTAATTATCAGTGGGAATTCTAATTGGCGTGGAAACGAGCGAGGAAACAGGGATGGAGGGTTCCACCCCTTCCCTCGCTCATTTCCTCGCCAATTAGACAAGCTCGATTATCAGTCTCGACCAAACCTCTCAACTACCATTATTCACGACTGTTCACCAACATTATATATATTTAATATACAATATCCTCAATAGCTTAGAAGCCCAAAACCCAATACTATTTTATAATTTATTAAGTGTTGAAAGTCAATACTTATTGTTGTGTTCAGATCTATCCTTGCTAATCTCAATCCTGCTAAAATGAGTAGCGTTAGCCAGGAATCGCCGATATGATGTTGGTGACCATTTCTCGATGCTCTGCTTAGCTAGAAAGAACTTTGACATTCATTTCAGTAAAAACTTGTCGTCTCCCCACAGACGACACAAAATTGATGTGTTCAGATCTGTTTTTACTGATCTAGAGCCTCCAAAAATGAGTTGTTGTTCGCTAGGGACCCCCGATATGGTAGCCGAAGGCACTCCGATGCTTAACTCAGATATCGATGCAAGTAGTAGTGAATCCAGGATTTTAGTCAAGGGGTGGGGTAATGTTAAATAATTATTAGTTGATAATCGTAGTTATCAAGGGCGGAGCTAAAATATTTTTCCTACCCGAGCTAGTAACTAATAAAAAAAATAGGCAACACCTACCTCGCACAACTATTTCATCTCTCTCACACCATTCTACTCTCCCACACCACCTACTTACTTTCTCACACCACCATACTCTCTCACACCACCTATATAAACCAAAACATTCATTTTTTCCCCCTCACCTTTCAAATTGAATGTAGTTTCTCCCTATCCCATTCAAAATCTCCTCTTCCAAATTTCTTCAAAATTTCTCTCTACACTCAAATCTCTTGCAAAACCCTCAAAATTTCTTCAAAAGTTGAAACCCTTAAAATTTCTCTCAACTACCCTTAAAGTTGAAACCCTTAAACTCAAACTTAATAAATATGCATAACTTAACATAAAACACAAACCCAAACTCAAAACAAAAAAATGAAAAATAGGGTAAATTTTGAACCAATTTAAAAATTATAGTACTTTGATTTATCTAATAAATACAAATTGAATCACTGGAAAATGTTTTAAAATGAGCAAGTTATGGTCATTTTACTAAAGTCGCGCAAATCTGTTCAAAAAATGAAAACGGGATACTGTTCCTAACTTTAGGCCAACTTATGTGCTCGATCGAGATCGATTCTAACGTTGCTCAAACACAAAAGTTATAGTACTCTGGGTTATCTAATAAACATAACTTGAATATGTTTGACATGAGTAAGTTATGGTCATTTTAGTAAAGTTACATAGAACAGGAACAAAACAAAATTATGTTCGCAGTGCCCACTGTGAACATAAATTATTTTTTTTGTTCCCAGTAGGCAATGTGAGGTATCCCAGATACCTCGCATTGTGCCCACTGCGAACAGAAACTTTTTTTTTCTGTTCTGCGTAACTTTAATAAAATGTCCATAATTTACTCATTTCAAAACATTTTCAAGTGATTCAAGTTGTTGTTATTAGATAACTTAGAGTATTACAACTTTTGTGTTTTGACAAACTTCAAAATCGGTATCGATCGAGCACATACGTTGGTCGAAAGTCAGGAACACTATCCCATTGTTATTAGATAACTTAAAATATTAAAACTTTTGTGTTTTGACAAACTTCATAATCGGTCTCGATCGAGCACATAAGTTGGTCGAAAGTTAGAAACGCTATCCCGTTTTCATTTTTCGGACAGATTTGTGTAACTTTAGTAAATTGAACATAACTTGTTAATTTCAAAACAATTTCAAGTGATTCAAGTTGTGTTTATTAGATAACTAATAGTACTACAATTTTAATGTTTTGATGAGCTAGAGAATCAGTCTCAATTTGGGGTTTAAATTAGTCGAAAGTTCCCTATTTTCATTTTTCGTTTTGAGTTTGGGTTTGTCTATTATGCATATTTATTGAGTTTGAGTGATGTCTTTATCGAGAAGATTTGCAAGAGATTTGAGTGTGGGGAGAGATTTTGAAGAGATTTGGAAGAGATTTTGAATGGAGGAGGAACCATTGTAGATTTGAATGGTGGGAAGAAAAAATGGAGGTTTTTGTTTATATAGGTGGTGTGAGAAAGTGAATAAAAAAAATCAATGGTGGTGTGCGAGAGAGGAAATGGTGGTGCGAGGTAGGTGTTGCCAAAAAAATACAAATAGTAAAAGTACATTACATATACCAAATTGAATCCGATGTAATCCAAATTTAAGCCAAAATAATATCACAATATCGATAACCTTAGCAAGTATATAACTATAATATATAACTAAAATCACAACATATTTAGGATAAGTATCTAGTTGAAGTTTAAAAATTATGAAATTTGCGAACATAATAAGATCATAATACAATTTTATAGAATAAAATGGTTTATATGAGCCTCAAATTTTGTACGAGTTGGCTAATTGTATATATTTTCATTGAATTATATAGTTATTATTATTTTAAATATTAATTTTAAATTTTTTTTGGAGGTTTTATACAACTTGTGAACAAACAATTCATTTTTTCAATGTTTGCAATTACATATAAATTTGCATTGATAATAAATTTAAAAAAAAAAAGGTAAGGGGTGGGTCACAATGACAAAAATAATAATTGTCAACAGCATAAAAAAACGATACGCTCCAAGAGGATTAAAAATAAGTTTTTATACTAAACAAGTTTTTTATATTTGCAATTACTAATCAAATTGCATTGAAATAAAATATTAGGTGAATAACAATAATGGAGAATGATAATTATTAATAGACATAAAAATGTACAGTTAATAGCCATAAAAAATCTTGCGCTCCAAAAGTATCAAAATCAAGTCGTTTACTAAAGATATTAAACATTTAACCATTCCACCAACAAAGACATATAAATGGTCGTTAAATAAACAATTATCATATTGTATTATACATTATATAATTGATTTTGTATAAGGCTAAATATTTATTAAATATATTTTGAAATTTGAGGGGGGCAACTGCCCCCCTGGCCCCCTTAGTAGATCCGCCCATGGATGCAAGGAGGAGCGAAGACTGGAAGTAAATTGCAAAGTGTATGCGTACCTCTTCTTCCCTTTTTCACCTTAAGTAGCAAGTGTTCCCTCTATAACTGTCCCTGATATCGAGGGCGTGATGGAGGGATGAGATATCGCCCAAGATTTTACCTGAGCATGACTGAGCCTCTTCAACACTTGGCTTTGTTTAGGACCCAATGTTTGATTGGGCTAAGAATAGATTTGTGTGAGTGGATCTCGAGCCTGTGACAACTCTAAGATTCATATTCATGCCTTATTGTCCTTGGTCGAGCTCCAAGGTCCGTGCCTTTTGGGCTGGCATGACTTGGGCTTGGACACCTGACTTACGGGCTGAACAACAGTTTATGCATGGGTTCGTTTAGGATTAGGCTGAACCCTTTCTCGTGCTAGGGTTGGTCCATGCAACATGTATGGTTGTGATCAAAGTGACTGTTTGATGTCTCATCAGTTATAAAGACATTATTTTGACTTCACACTTTGTGTGAAACTATATGTTATTTCTTATACAAACTCCAACACACATCACTCATCTTCATTAACAGTACTTGAACTATGTCACCATGGAGCTTGACTTATCGTGACATTACTCTTATTGTGACATCATAATCTCTAACTCTTTTTGTGCCACCAATAGCTTCTTCCTATTGCACTCCTTGTTTTGTTATATGAGATAAACTTGAGTATTTCGGGTACCAATTCATAATGTGACTCATGAATCTCTATCGCAGAGTTTTTTTCCTTTGGTGTTGATAGTGATCTTCTGATGGTGGGGTTTCAATGGTTATGTCTCACAATGTTAATCAAGGACTCTCTAGTGCTTTGGCTATCGATGTAACACCTTCACACTCTCATCCACCTATTACCCACCTTCAAGGTACTATTAAACACTTTCTTTGGCGATCTAATGGAAAATGATGAGACATCGAACATTCACCCGATCACAGCCGTACACGTGGCATGGGCCAACATTAACACGAGAAAAGCTTCAATGTGTTCCCAAGAGGACCCATTCTTAAACTGTTGTTCAGCCTGTAAGTCAGGCGCCCAAGCCCAATTCACACCAGTCCAAGTGGCGAGGTCTTGCAACTTAGCTAAGGACAATAAAGGCCGAACACAAATCTCTAAGCTGTCATAGGCTCGAGACCCACTTTGCACAAATTAACTCTTAGCCCAATCAAGCATTGGGTCCTAAAGAGTCAAGTACTAAAGAGACTCAAACATCATGTAAAATTATGGGCGAGATCTCCTCCCTCCATCACGCCCTCGATAGCAGGGACAGTAGTGGAGGGAACACTCGCTACTTAAGGTGAGAAAATGGAAGAAGAAAAGTATGTATACACATTTCTAATTTAATCTAGTCTTCATTCTTCCTTGCATCATTACCTGACTTAAGCATCAAAGTGCCTTCAGCCACCACAACGGTGGTCCCTGGCACACTGTTGTTAATTTTGCAGGCTCGAGATCAGCAATGACGGATTTTGGCGCATCAGTTTGGCGTCGTCCGTGGGGAGAACGACAAGTTTTTCCTTGAGGCAAACCTATGAAACTCTTTTTACCTAGCAGAGCATCGAGACATGGTTATCAACACCAGATCTAGAGCACCCAACAATAATGTCAAACCCAAAAACCCTCTAGCTAGGGAAGACCAACCACAAGGCCAAATCAATCCAATCGAGGGAGCATCACAGTTGCATAGCTCTGCCACTGAGGCATCCGCGACTGATACTCACATAGACCAAATTTTTCTCCACGTGGATCATCTAGCGCGGGTTGAGAAAGACTCACTCAGGATCGACAACAACCACCCATGAATGGTAGAGATTTGGGGAAGTCCCACACCCAAAAGGATGCTTGAGAGTACATCCAGGAAGACGATAACCTCCACGTGGAGGAGTGAAAAGCTAGCTAGCAGGAAAGCTTAAGAGATGACAAGGATCATGGGGGGCATGCCCCAATGAGAAACAAGACCACAGTCAAAAAGTAGCTTGGACTAGGGGGAACCAATCTAGAACTCCCGTACGATCTCACCGCCCCTCCATTATCGGAGGATATCATGAACACCCCCACCAAAGAATTTTGTCCCTCTAAAGCTTGAATTCTATGACGGAACATCAGATCCACCTGATCATCTGCGTCATTACCACCACGATATGGCCTGGAAAAAAGTTCGAAAGCAATCATGAAAACTTTTTCCACCAGTCTAAAAAAGGTTGCACTGACCTGGTTCAATAGCCTCCAACCGAGAACTATTGATTCGTTCCAAGTCTTTGCAAAAACATTTATCACCAGTTTTGTCAGAAGCCAACAGATCAAGAAGGGCCCTCACTACCTGCTAAGCCTCAAGCAAATGCAGGGCGAGACCCTCAAAGAGTATGTCACTCACTTTAACGACGAGTTGACTTTGATCGACGGTTGCAGCGGCGACATGTCGGTCACCTTTTTCACTTTTGGCCTCTGAGGAGGTTAGTTCTTCAACTTTCTCAGATATGGCAGACTTACTGAAAAGTGTGCAGAGGTATATCACTCTCGACTAATGTTGGCAGCCAAGAAAGGAGGAAAAAAGGAAGCCAAGCAGTTATCTAAGGCTTGGGACAGGGGAAAGGAAAAAAATAGGAAGATGAAGATTGGTCGAAAAGGAGGAAAAATGACAACAAAATTGGTTCTGACAAAGTAAAACCCCACAGGGTTACCAACTACGTCGTTTCAACGTACACTGAGTTCGCCCTTCTCAATACTAGCTTGCCAAAATTTCTCCACCATGAAAAACAGGGGTCGACATCAAGTGCCCCCCCCCCCAAGCTCAAGAGCGATCCTTCAAGGATTGATAAGAACAAGTATTGTTCCTATCACAAGGACCACGGACTGTCAGAATCTCAAGAATGAGATACAGTACTAGGTTTGAAGGGGGAGACTCGGAGAATGTGTGTATTCTGACGAGAAATTACTCCAAGAAAAGGATAAGGAAGAAATGACACCAAAGATCGAAGAAAGACTGCGGACGTCATCTACGTCCTGGATAGTGCACAAGATGGACTGGAAAAATCCAACCAGTCAAGAAAGAGGACAATCCGAGAACTGTAGATAGGTTCCCACTATGGAGACTGCTCAGTCCAGCATGCCTGAGTAGAGCACCCACCCCGAACATGACGTTCACTGAGTGGGATATGTAATGGGTCTATTGCCCGCATAACGATGCTCTGGTTATCATGATTATGATATCAAAATAAGGGGTGAAAAATCATTGTTGGACACGGAGAGCTCAGCCAACATCCTATTCCAGGATGCATTCCGTAGGATCTGGCCAAGGATTGTGATTTCGTTTTTCGTATTAATTTCGGTCTCCTGATTTTAAAAAATATTTCAGTGTGTAAATAAAAAACGTAAACCTTTCGAGGATACATGAAATATATATATATATAGCATTTCGAGGGTATATGAAATATGTGAAAAAATGCAAGTAAATAAATTTATTAATTACATTAAATGAAGCATAAATACCAAAAAATGAAACAAACATGAAATCAATATATAATTAGAAAATTAGGGGGTTCAAAAATCAATAAATAATTACAAGAAATGAGAATTAGAAGAAAAAACGCAAAATTTACCAGAAAACTCTGAAATTTGTCAAAAAAAAGTGAAAATTTAGTCACTGAGCTTTGCGTTTTTGGCGAAAAAACTGAATATTACGAAGAAAAAAACACTTGAAAATTTTTCGAAAAAACCTCGAAAAATGTAAATTTATATTTTGCCTTTTTATTTTCATAATTCAAAAAAACAAAAATTTCAGTGAGATTTCGCAAAAACTCATTTCATCATTTCATGGATGCGACTGAGAGAGAAAGAGTTGAAACCATTATGGTTGACTTCAGTGGCACTCGAAGTTACCCAGTCGAGAGCATCAGACTGCCCGTAGGAGCAGGGGAACCAATAAAAACTCCTAATGACGGAGTTCATTGATGTAGATGCCCCCTCCGTGAATGTGATTCTAGGAAGGCCTTGGCTTCACCAGATGGAGGCAACGTCTCCACATACACCAGTGCCTCAAATATCCTATCAGTGGTGAGACATGGCTATTAGGAGTGATCAGCCTTCCGCGGGAGAATGCCACTAGGTGCCGATGACGCTAACGGGTAAGTAGTCTCAACAGGCCAAGAGTTTGTAGGTAAGAGAGTCTGAGTGAGGAGAATACCATATAAGAACTTTTGAATAAGAACTATCAATAAAGGTAATCTCTTTAAAAATGACTTCATTCCATACTCAACTCTTTCTACAGGGGAAAACCTAGTCCTACCACGGGGACCAAAATGGCGGACAGTAGCCAGGCCTAGGCCTATTCAGGATGTTGACAGCTTGCCGCATGAGTGACCTAGTCCGCCTCAGGAACCAAGTCAACTTGCATGCGAACAGAACCTAATCCACAATAGTTCACCACAAGCGGGCGATTCCAGTCCATAGATAGCTCACCACCACAAGATAACCTGGTCTGACTACGAGGACCATAATGGCGCACATTGGTCGAGCCTAGTCCTATTCAGGATGTCGACAACATTTCGCATAAGGGACCTAGTCCACCTCGAGAACCAAGGCAACATGCATGCAGACCGAACCCAGTCTACGGACAATTCACCACAAGATGACGATCTTAGTCCACGAACGACTCACCACTCCAAGATAACGTGGTCCAACTACAGGGACCATAACGGCGCACATCGACAGAGCATAGTTCTAGTCAAGATGTCAACACCTTGCCAGATAAGTGGCCTAGTTCGCCTCTAGAACCAAGGCAACACACATGCAAAACCGAACCCAGCCCACGGACAGTTCACCACAAGCGGACGAGTCCTATTCATGGATTACCCGCTGCATCTAATTGTTCCAGTCCACACGGACTTAGGCAACACCTCGACCTCCAAGACCCAACTAAAAGGTGAGTCAAGTTTTGGTATGAAATCTAGTCGTATTGGATCAAAACAATTTCTCTGCCACTTCAGTTCTACACAGAGTTAAGTGAGAGTACTTCAATAGACCGACACCTATTCAAGAAGTAGCTAATCCGCGAGGCACAACCCGCACATACGAATATCACTCTTCCGTGATTTCACTTCCATTGGAAAAAACTAAATTATTTCATTAAGGGAAATACACAAGCAGAATCAGAGATACACTCGCCCCCTTTCGGACCGAGCTAGCCAACCCAGACCATACTCAGAGTTGAATTGTCTTACACCATGGGGTCATGTCTACTCAGATAGCCGTGACTTTTTTCGACCATTTAAGATTTGTTTGCACAGGACAAATATGATTCATGTTCACTCAAAGCATACATAAAAAAAAGCAACTTCAGACAAAAAGAAAACTTTATTGATTATCAAAACGTTATAAAAACCTTGATCGACTGATCAAGTCGAAAGTTTACACACTAAGAATCTGAGCTTGGTGGAAAGCAAGGTGCGAGCACACATATTGGAACTTTGCTCCTCCAATCTACTCTCCGGAGGAAGTATCACAAGTAAAACTAAGGAAAAAACAGTGGGATGAATAGCCACCCAAAGTTGGTTGCTGGAATTATCTTCCAAAGATGGCAGAAGATGTCATGGGAGCACCAGAAGATGGAAGATAAAATCGGGACCAATAGGTACTCTGTACTTCTTCTTCATAATTTAAGAGTATATTTGGAGGCCCCTGGAAACAAATGCAAGCACACTCAAACTAGGTGGCTTCTTCCAAAAGCAGGTCTTGTTGAGGCTCATCACTACAAATGTTAGAACATTCGAACACTCCACTAATGGAAGCTCATCTTCATCCTCTGAGGTTAAGCACGCTCTATAAACAAGGTGCATTTGAGAAACAAAGTATGTGAAACACATGTGACATTTGACCCTATCAGAACTAGCTTATATATAGGGACAATGTTCATGGAAGGTGGTCACCCAACAGTCGCGTCAACATTTAATGATACGCAGGTAATGAAGGTGTGACGTTTTTTATTACAATGCTAGTTGATGGAGTTTTTATTAACCAAAATTAATAAGCTAATAAACCCTACTTGTAATACCGCAAGTGCACGACTGTCTAACTGGTAGACAGTGGCAAATACGGGTCAATCCCCCGAGGATCGACGAGATAGTCGAATTCTAAGACTTATTTGAACTAATTTAGAGTTGGGGGTTACAACAGATGAAAATTACTAAATTAAGAAAATGAAATTGACAACTAAAATTAAACTGATAAGATGATAGAGAGGGGATCGAGACATCGAATCCACCACAGGTTCTTCGAGATTTGTGTAATCCAAATTATTGTTTTCAAGAATTAACATAACTAACCTAAAGATTAATATAAGTTCGCAATTGATTTCAGCAAAGGTATAAACCCCTAGCATTGCATGTCTTCTTACAACACACACAATCACAGGTTTATTTTAACTAATTCTAAACCCTTAGCATTGCATGTCTTCTTACGGCACACACAATCACAGATTCAGATTAATTGATTAAAGCAGGCTTTGAATATCAATAAAGGGCACTTCTAACTACCGACTAGTCTAGATAATTAATCCGGATATAATCGGTGAAAGCAAATTATAATCGGTGAAAGCAAATCAACTGTGTTTAACGTTCAAGTATATAGAAAACAATAAATTCAAATGCAACAAACTCTAGGAAACCCAGTGGTTTCATTTTCGCCTCGGCGTGAAGTCTAGAAGATCATGGTGGCGGTGGTCACAGCATCATTGGAATCCATCTCATCATGAACACGCATCCCGAGAAGCTGTTACAACACTCTATGATGGCTCAGATAGAAATCGGGGTGCCAATAACCAGCTGTTTGAAAAACATTAGGTTCCCGCCAACTTTTCCTGCGCCTTCATCTCCAGCGAGCTACGCTCCTCGCCCTGCCTCATCTTCGCTCCTTCTTCCTCCGACCGGCTCCGGTACATGCAAAAGAAAGAGAGAGATGGAAGAACAAAGAGAGCTAGAGTCGCGAAAGAGAACAAAAAAAAGGAGAGAAACAAGGGCGTTGCTCCCTGTTTGCTGCTCCTGTCTCGGTGGTGGTGTGTGAGTTGGTCCGAGGTTGATCAGAGGAGAGGGATTACGGAGAGATGGATGAATAACGTGAGAGAGAGCTCCGGCAATGATGGTGGTGTGTGGGGGTTGTTAGTCGATTGCGAGAGAGGAAAATAGGGACGTGCTCCTTGTTTCTCCTTTGTTTTTTGCGCAAGGATGGTGATGGTGGGGGCGTCTGATGGTGGTGCCCGGTGGTTGTGTTGTCGCAGGAGTTGAGATAAAGGACCAGAGAGAAAAAGAAGAGGAGGACTGCGGTGATGGTGAGGTGAGGTGGTGATGGCAGGATGATCGCACTGTCGATTCTCCTATCGAGCTAGGATCGCTGGCAGGGTGGATTGGCGTGGTGGTTGGAAAAGAGAGCAGGAAAAAAGGAACGTCCAAGGGAGAGGTTTTCTCCAAAAAAGGGACACCCTAAATAGGGTTCTCCTATTTTCTTGGGCTTGGGTTTTTAGGTTAGCTTTTTAGGCATATGCTTAGGTTAAATTAAGTGGACGTAGGTTTGTTTGGGTTAGGTTTAAGTATGTGACCCTCTACTTTGTACCACCGCTAGAATCAACCAATTAATATATCATTTCCTCAAATTGTCGCCTTTATGCGATTTCATCGTTCACGCTCAAATTCCTACAAAAACATGAAAATGAAATAATTAGAATAAAATATACTAATTGAAACACTAACATATATAAATTAAGAGATATATTATATAATAATTACGTGAATATCACTAGTCCCCATTCATCGAATTAATGGGACTGTACGCCACCCCATTAACTGGGGTAGTAACTAATGAGACATCAAACAATCACCCGATCACAGTCGTACATGCATCATGGGCCAACTGTAACACGAGAAAGGATTCAACATGATCCCAAACAGACTCATTATTAAACTATTGTTCACCCCGTAAGCCAGGTGCCCAAGTGAAAGGGGATTAGAGGTACACTCGCCCCCTTCCAGATCGAGCCAACCAAGTCCATACTCATAGTTAAACTGTCTTACACAAGGGGTGTCTACTCAGATAACTGTGACTTTTTCGACCCTTTATGATTTGTCTTCATAGGACCAATATGACTCATGTTCACTCAAAGCATACATTAAAAAAGAAAGCAGTTTCAAACAAAAAAGCAAACTTTATTGATTATCAAAGAGTTATACAAACCTTGACTGACTGATCAAGTCGAAGGTTTACATACTACAAGAATCTGAGCTTGGTGGAAAGCAAGGTGCGAGCACACATATTGGAACTTTTCTCTGTCAATCTGCTCTTCGGAGGAATTATCACAAGTGAAGCTAAGGAAGAAGCAATGGGAACAACCACCCAAAGTTGGCTACTAGAATTATCTCTCAAAGATGGCAGAAGATTTCCTGGGATCATCAGAAGATGGAAGATAAAATTGGGACCAAGAGGTACTGATCTATACTTCTTCATAATGTAAGAGTATATTTGGAGGCCCTTGGGAACAAATGGAAGCACACTCAAACTGGGTGGCTTCCTCTAATAGCAGGTCTTGTTGAGGCTCATCGCTGCAAATCAGAACATTCGAATGCAAATTCCTATTCATCCTCTAAGGCTAAGCACACTCTCCAAACAAGGTGCATTTGAGAAACAAAGTATGTGAAGCACATGGTGACATCTAACCCTATCAGAACTAGCTTATATATAGGCACAATGTTCATGGAAGGTGGTCGCCCAAGAGTCGTGTCAGCATTAAATGACACGCAAGGAATGAAGGTGTGACGATTTCGATTACAACGCTAGTCCCCATTCATCGAATTAATGGAACTGCACGCTGCCCCATTAACTAGGGAAGTAACTAATGAGACATCAAAAAATCACCTGATCACAGCAGTACATGTGGCATGGGTCAACCCTAACACGAGAAATGTGTCAACGTGATCCCAAGTGGACCCATTCTTAAACTATTGTTCAGCCAGTAAGCCAGGTGCTCAAGCCCAAGTCACTCCAACCTAAGTGGTGCGAGGCTTTTGGCTTGGCCCAAAACAATAAGGCCTGAACACAAATCTCTGAGTTGTCATAGGCCTGAGACCCTTTCACACAGATCAATTTTTAGCTCAATCAAGCATTGAGCCCTAAATAGAGCAAGTACCAAAAAGAATCAGTCATGAAAAGGTAAGATTTTGGGTGAGATATCCTCCCTCCATCGCGCCCTTGATAGCAGGGACAATTGTGGAAGGAACATTCACTACTTAAGGTAAGAAAATGGAAGAAGAAATGTACGCATACACATTGCTAATTACATCTAGTATTTATTCTTTCTTGCGTCGTTACCTAACTTAAGCATTTGAGTGCCTTCGGCCACCACAACGGTGGTCATTGGCTCACCACTGTTAGTTTTGCAAGCTCGAGATTAGCATCAAAGGATTTGGACGCATCAGAAACCATGGAATGCCCATTTATAAGGCTTATTTACAGGGTCGTCTTCAACTATAGATAAGCCCACTAGATTCAAGTGGATAAGTATCCCAAGTGGCTTTCCATAATGATAGATGAGCTCAATACATTGCTTAAGAGTTAGACTTGGTTTCTTGCACTTGCTTCATTCAGAATGCCATTCATTGCAAGTAGGTGGTTAAAATAAACTGCAAATATATGATGGTTCTATGTAACAATACAAAGGTTACCTTATTGATGAGGGTTTTTGGCAACAACAGGGTATGCATGCAGTTTCATTAATTCAATGAATGAGGACTGGCATAGTTGTAATCGAAGTTGTCTCCCCTTCATTCCCCACGTAGTATTTAATACCAACGTGATTGTTGGGTGGCCACTTTTTGTGAACATTGCGCCTATATAAGCTAGTTCTAATAGGATCGGGTGTTACCATGTGTTTCGCAGATTTTTTCCAATTGCATCCTTTTAAAAAGTGTGTTTCTGTTTTGGCCTCTACCGGGTTAGAAGAGGGGCACCCATTAGTGGAGCCTTTGAATGTTTTGACATTTGCAGCGACGAGGATGCCACCCTATTTGAGTGTGCTTCTAGTTACTCCTTTTAGCTTCAAAATCTACTCTTATATTGTGGAGAAGAAGTTAGGGGTACCTCTTTGGTCCCGAGTTTATCATCCATCTTCTGGTGCTCACACGACATCTTCTGCCATCTTTGGGAGATAATTCCAGCAGCCATTTTGGATGGTTGTTCTCACTGCTTCTTCCTTAGCTTCACTCATGATGCTTCATCCGAAGAGCAAATTGGCAGATCAAAGTTTCAATATAAGTTTTGGTAGATCTTCGCTTCCACCTTGTTTTCCGCCAAGCTCAGATTCTTGTAATTTGTAAACGTTCGAATTGATCAGCCAATCAAAGTTTGTAACAACTATTTGATAACCAATAAAGTTTATTTTTCTGTCTGAATTCTTTTTTTATATGTAAGCTCTGAAAGAATGTGAGTCATATTGGTCCCATGGGGACAAGATTTTAACTGTCAAAAAAGTCATGTCTATTTGAGTAGACGGGGCCACATAGTGTAAGACAGTTTAACTCTGGGCTGGAACTGGGCCGACCCGATTCAGATGGAGATGCATGTAGCTCTGATCTTGGTTGTGTAGTTATCTTAAATAAATAACTTGATTTGCCAATGGGAGTGAAATCATTGAAGAGTGACCTTCATATAAGCATGATGTGCCTTGCGGGTTGGCTGCTTTCTGAGTAGGTATTGACCACAATTTGACTCACTTTTTAGTTGGGTCTTGGTGGTCGGGGTGTTGCCTTAGTCCAGCATGGACTGGACCAATTAGATGCGGTGAGTCATCCGTGATTGGACTCGCTCGCTTGCGGTGAACTATCCTTGGATTGGGTTCAATCAGCATGTGGGTTGCCATGGTACCTGAGGCGAACTAGGTCATTGTCGACATCCTGAATAGGAGTAGGCTTGCTCGTTGTGCACCACTATGGTCCTCGTAATCAAAACAGGTCATAATGGAGCGGTGAGTCGTCCGTGGACTAGACTCACCTGCTTGCTGTGAGACATCCATGGATTAGACTCACCCGCTTGTGGTGAGCTATCTGTGGACTGGGTTTTGTGTGCATGTGGGTTTCCTTTAGTTCCCGAGGTGGGCTAGGTCATTTATGCAGCAAGCTATCAACATCCTAAATGGAACTAGGCTTGGCTGTTGTACGCCATTATGGTTCCCTAATCGGACCAGGTTTTCTTGGAGCGGTGATTTGTCTGTGACTGGATTCACTCGCTTGCTGTGAATTGTCTGTGGACTGAGTTCGGTCTGCATGTGGGTTGCCTTGGTTCCTGAGGCAGACTAGGTCACTTATGCGGCAAGTTGTCAACACCCTGAATAGGACTAGGCGAGGCCGTTGTGCGCCATTATGGTCCCCAAAATAGGACCAGGTGTTCTTAGATTGGTGAGTCGTCCATGGATTGGACTCGCCCGCGTACGGTGAATTGTTTGTGGACTGGGTTCGGTTTGCATGTTTTCCATTGCGATCCTTTGGTCAATTTAGGCCTAATCCTGTGCATGGAGTCATATGAATGAGAATGTTCAAAGCCCTAATAACCAACGAATGGCAAGTGTTTTTCCTTGTCTAGATCCTACTTCAATGGGAACTTGCTGAGTCGATCCACTTACACGTCTTGTTTTTACTGCTATATCGGAAGTTACTCTACGTATTGCTTAACGTAAAACATAAGGTGAATTTTTTTCTATATTTTGTTGAATCTTTTTCAGGGCTCAATAGAGAGTGAGTAACTTTATTGATAATACTTTTTTATGTGTTTTACATTACATGATCTTTTCAGACGTCTCACTCAGGTTCTCTGGCCAGTAGGTTCTGGGCTTTTTGGTTGTTGTCACATCTTACCTGGTGCTGTGAAGTAGTGACTGATGTTCGGGTTGGCATAAATCTACTTAACTTTCTTGCCTTTGAACTGAATCTCGTTATTGTTGACCAGGATTTTTGGTATTCCGAACCTGCAGATGATAGATTTTCAAAGGAAGTTCTCGATTTGATTTTCACCTATCTTGGAAAGAGGCTCATTTGGTGAAGTAGTCGACAGTCACAATGAGGAACTTCTTCTTCTCGGATATCCAACCCCCATTGCTTGAAGGGCCACAGGATGGTCATTGGGACTAGGCTCTGTGCAAACATATGTGTGTATGGGGCTTACCTCAGACACTTATCGCACATACGAACTAAATCTTTGGCCTCTTGCTACATTTTAGGCCAATAGTACCCCAATTTAAGAGCTTTGTGAGGTAATGTCCTTCCACCCAAGTGGTTCTCGCAGACTCTTTCGTGGATTTATCGGAGAACATAGTTTACCTCATCAAGGGCCAATAACCTGAGTAGAGGGCCAGCTGCTAATCTTCGGTACAACCTGTCATTGAGGAGCATGTACCTTATCGCTCTATTTTTTAGCTTGCAAGCGCCTAGCTTCTCTACTGGAAGGACTCCATCTTTTATGTAGCTGATTAGGGGGCTCATCCAGTTGGTCTCCTTGCTTGCGGAGAAAGTTTCATGTTGCCCTTCTTCCTCTAGGGTTAACTTTTTTCTGGAATTCTATGAGTGCGTAGGAATCACACGTTGCGGATGAGGCCATCTGGCTAGAGTGTCGACTTCCTGGTTGTCTGTTTTGGAAAAGCAGCATAGTAGAATTATCTTGAACCCTCTTTTGGTGTCAATTACGTTCTCGCAATAGGCCTTCATTCAGGGGTCTTTAACATCGAATTCATCGTTCACTTGATTGACCACCAGTCGGGGGTTGCTAAACATCGTGATTTCGTCTATTTTGATTCCTTTGGCTAGTTTTAACCTAGCAAGGAGGGCCTCATATTGTGTTTCATTGTTTGCAGCGCATAAGCCAAATTTGATAGCCTTCTTGAGAATGACCTCTTCTGGGTTATAGATAATGATCCCTGGTCTGCAACCCTTCACATTGGATGATTCGTCACATCGTAGGATCCATCCTTGTGAAGGCGGCTTGAGGTTTTCATATCTTTGTGAGAATGAACTTGATGATGAAGTCTGCTTGCGCTTGTGCCTTGATTGTCTTTCTTAGAGCATAATGGATATCAAATTATCTTAGTTTTACTAACCATTTGACCATTCTTCCTAACAACTCTAACTTGTGTAATACTGACCAGAGTGGGTACTTGATCAGAACTGTTATCGAGTGAGCTTAGAAGTAAAGGCTCAGTTTTCTGGAGGAAGTTACCTACACTAAGGGTGGACTCTAGGTTAGGGTAGTTGGCCTTCACCCCATCAAATGTTTTGTTGATGTAGTAGACGAGCTTCTATTTCCCTTTCTCTTCTCTGATTAGAGCTGAGCTGATAGCATGCTCCGACACTGAGAGGTATAAGTAGAGTGTCTCACCCAGAATAGGTTTCAAGAGTAGCTCAATGCTTCCCATGTATGCCTTTAAATCTTAGAAGGCATGTTCACACTACTCTCCCCATTGAAATTCTTTGTTCCTCTTTAGGATCTTGAATGAAGGGATGCACCTATCTGAGGATTCTGAGATGTACCTATTCAGGGCTGCCACCCTCCCAGTAGGGCTCTGAACCTCTTTTATATTTGTGGGAGGTCTCATGTCGAGAAGAGTCTTGAATTTGATTTTGGGTCAGCCTCTATCCCTCTTTGATTGACTATATAGCTAGGAATTTTTTTGACTATACTCCAAATGTGCATTTTGCGGTTTGAGCTTCATTCGATATTTGCGGAGGGAGAAGGCTCCTTGAAGATCCACGAGGTGATCGAGACTATGGAAGCTTTTAACCAGCATGTCATCGATATAGACTTTCAAAGTCTTTTTTATCTCTCCCTTGAACACCTGGCTCACCAGCCGTTGGTATTTTGCCCGCACATTTTTTCAATCCGAACGACATTACCCAATAGCAATATATGCCCATGTCCGTTATGAATGAGGTTTTCTCCTGATTCGCTGGGTGCATGCCGATCTGATTATTGCCAGAGTTCGTGTCCATGAAACTGAGTAGGTTATGTTTGGATGTCGCGTCTATGATCTGGTCTATTCGGAAGCTATCTTTTGGGTAGACTTTATTAAGGTCCATGTAGTCCTCGCAGGCCCTCCACTTCCATTTTTTTACTAGGATCATGTTTGCTAGCCAATCTGGGTAGCGAGACTCCCTAATCTTGTCCGCGTTCAGTAGTCATGCCACTTCTTCACTAATGGCCAAGTTGTGCTCGGGTGCCACCTGCCTCCTATTCTGTTGAATGGGCTTCAATTCGGAAGTGAGTGCCAGTTAGTGTGAGATTATTGAATGGTCAATTACCACCATGTCTTTCATTGCCCTGGCAAACACATCCTGGTTCTCCTTTAAGAGTCTGACTGGTTGACCTGCCAACAACTTGTTAAGGTTAGAGCCTATCTTTATTGCTTTCGTGTTAGCTGGGTTGTCCAAGTAGATGGTGATCACCTGTTCTTTTGGCTGCCCAGCATTTGGCCTCACTTTCGAGATGAATGGAGGTTCGACGTCCAAAGGCGGAGGTGGATCCTCTCTATCTTGATTCGGGGTTTTCTCATTATGATCATTTTGCTTGGGTTGTTGTTCTCCGTTTTTTGGTCTCCTAGAAGTGGCATAGTGACATTCTAGAGTGATGGTCTAGTTCCCTCTAATCATTCCTACTTCGTCGTCAGAAGGGTATTTAAGGCATTAGTGCTGGGTAGAGACTACCGCCTCCATGTGTTGTTACCAAGGTCGGCCCAAAATTACATTGTATTCGGAGCGAGCGTCTACGATCATAACTTTTTTATCAGGATCCACTACACCAAAAGGCTTGTTTAGCTACGGGGAGGTGGCCGCGGCTCTAAACCGTTGGTTTAATTGCAACGCCTAAAAACCGTGGCTATAACGGCCAACAGTTTAAAACCGAGGCTAAAAAATAAAACCGTGGCAAAAAAACACTACACCAAAAGGGTTGCCACGGTTTTAAACCGTGGCTATAACTGCCAACGGTTTATAACCGTGGCTAAAATTGCCAACGGTTTAAAACCGTAGCTAAAAAAATTCGCGCTTTGGCCAAAATTGTTTCGCGCTTTGGCGAAAAAAGTTGGGGAAAAACAGACTCTCTCCACACCTCCTCTTCACAATCACTGATTCTCGAAGAAGGAGAGGACGATAGAAGAAGGACGAATGAAGGAGAAGAAGCAGAGAAGAAGAAGGACGAAAGAAGGAGAGGACGATAGAAAAAGAAGAAAGTTTGAGAAGGTAAGATCTCCTTCTTCTTCTTTAGATCTCCTTATTCTTTATATCTCTTTGTTGATCTCTTCTTCTTATTTTTTTTTCTTCTTCTTATTGGTTACATCCTATGACATATGTTCTTTTTGTTTTATTTATGGAGATGTCTTTGAAGGAAATCGAATCGAAGACCTAGAAGATAATCTAAATGAGGTGTAGTGAGCTTCATTGATGGCTATTTTTATTTCTAGGTTTTTTGTGCTTCATTTCAGATACAAATTTTTCTTTGAGTTCATCAATTTTCCAAGGTAAATGTATCAATGAACTCTCATCTTCTTTAATTCATCTTGCTTTGAAGATTTAGAGGAAAACACTCTACTTCAAGTAGGAAAGATTATTAACAACGAGAATTACTAACATTGAGAATAAATATGTGAAAATTTATCCCTTATGAAAGAATTTGACCGATATGGAACAGTTTGACTTGAACACGAGTTGTTTGATAAAATGCTTCAATTAATCTATCCCTTGATGAAAGAATTTGAAAGATATGGAACAATTTCAAGTGAACACTAGTTGTTTGATAAAATGCTTCAATTATGTATGCAATTGGAGGTTATGCTAATCTTAGGTACAAATCTCTGCTCATTTTATCTCATATGTTTGTTGAATATTCAAAGAAATTTCCGGATTTCCATTATTCTTGAGAAGTTTGTACCTTTTTTGTTCAATATGTCAAAACTTTCGTTTATTTTCTACCATTTTGACAAATTAGTATTTAGTTGGAACGAGGGCTGAAAGCTTCTCTAATAGTAGATCTTAGTTCATAGTTTGAATGTTTTATTGAATGTGTTCAATCTCACTCTTAATCCTAATTCCTAAATGTTTATCAAATTTGATAATTTTGTGTATGCTAGTAACTTAGAATTTTAATGCATATTGTTCACTGTCAAAACACAAAAAATATCATTTTTGTTGTGCATGATGATGTGGTTTACTTTCCATTCTATTTGCCTATAAGGAGAGAGTCAGAGAGCAATTAGAAACTAGAAACACACTTTTTATTTTAGAGATAACAGAGAAAGAAATTCCCAAAGAATAGTATGGTCAAATGGGCCTTATTTGGAGTCTTGTATCTTTGTTAACAGTGCATTTGGTTTATGAAAAAATTAACTTCATACCTGAACAGGTTGTGCAACTTGTTACCACTATGGTCCCAGTGAAGGTTCTTGACAATGGAGGTTCAACTGCAGCAGGTCCTCTTTCAGCAATTGTTTATTTCTTTTATCTTTACTACATTATTATTGGTGTTAATAAGTTACCATCGTCTTATTTGTCATCAATAAGTTTCGTATAAAATACTTGCATCATTTTTATGTTTTGATTCATGAATCCGACTTTCATCTTCATTTCACTTGTTTCTGTTATTGGGATGCAATTATACAAAGTTTATGATTATTTGCACTTATTTGCTTAACCACATATCCAATGATATAGAACATGTTAAATACATCAAGGGAGCTTGTTGGGCATTTTAACGTATCTAGCTTTACAAAGAGAGACAAAAAATTTTGTTATAGTTTTATACAACTTATTTTGTTTTGTTATCAATATGAAAGCTATAAACTCTCAGTTGGCTTACTGGAAGGAATATTACTCTTTTACAGGCAATTTCCAGACTAATCATACCTCTCAATTTAAGGACAAAGATGTATCGTTAGTCAAGCGAGATGATGCAATTCATAGATATCAGCTGTGAGTGAATGATAGATCTTTAAGTTTTTTTATTTTGATTGCTTCTTAGTTGATATTTATTTGCTCACTCAAAAACCTAGCGTCTCAGCTCAAGTGGATGAAGTCACCATCCTTGGGACCCTTGCTCTTGAATTGATTGAATAGGTTTTCCAATTGAGTCTACTGTTTATACGTACATACTACTATATTGGATTAGATTCAGCAGTTTAGCTTGTTTTACTTGTACCAACATTTTCTTCTTGTTAGGCTAAGGTGGAAGTTGAACGGTTTGATCATCTAAAAGCTAGTAGGATGAAAGAGACAACTTTTAAGAAACAAACTGAGCTCGAAGATATATATGCACGTGCTCATGTAATAATTGATCCAGAGGCTGCTCGAGAATAAACTGAACTTTGAACCAAATCAAAAAACCAACCATGGAGTCTTGGTTTTTGTTACCTTCATTTGCTTGACAAAGTGAGGAAATCTGTGCAGGTGGGTTTGTTGAAACGCATGTTACTGTAATTATAAATAAGAAGTGTCTTGTAGCTACTTTGTATGAATGAAAGTGACATTTCCTTCTGTCAATATTTATTTAGTTGTTTTTTGTTATTGTTCAAAGTATACTTCTTTGTTTAAAGTCTTTCTAACATTATTAAGCTTTGTATGCAGAGATGATGTGGGTATATCCAGTGTTGTTACTGCAATGCTTGGTCTTTCCATACTACTGCTATTAGGGGTGGTGGATTGGAATGATTGCCTAAGTGAAAAGTTTGAATGGGATACCTTAGCTTGGTTTTCAGTTCTAGTGGGTATGGCAGGCCAACTCACTAACCTGGGTATTGTCGCCTGGGTGTCTAATTGTGTGGCCACTGCTCTTCAGTCTTTCTCATTGAGCTGGCCTGCAGCATTTGTTGTGCTTCAGGCAACTTACTTCCTCATTCACTATATATTTGCTAGTCAGGCTGCTCATATAGGAGCTATGTATTCTTCATTTCTTGCTATGCACTTGGCGGCTGGAGTTCCTGGTGTTTTGTCAGCACTGACTCTTGCATACAACACAAGCTTATTTGGTGGACTTAACCATTATAGTAGTGCTCAGGATGCTGCATATTATGGAGGTACACAATTTACACATTTTTGTCTTCTATATTGAGCTTCTTATGCGTAACTTGGCTGCATTTGGCAATACATTAGAATGTTGTTTCTCCATATTACTGGAAAAAAGTAACTGGGCATTTTTGGGGACTCCAAAAATTTCCAGGCGTACACATGTAAAGAAAATGCCATGTTTTATAGAGCTTTAATTAGAATAGACTTCAATAGGGTGTGGATGATCTCCACTGTACTAAAATTCCTACCCTATTTTTGGTTATTTTTCTCACTTTGACTTAAAGTAGTTTAACAGCTTGTGAAATCTGACTACAGGAACAACCAACTAGCTCATCTTTTTTTTCACCAAAACTAGCTACTTTTGTTGCATTGCCAATCCCTCAATAATTTTTTAGGGAGTGTTCTAGGGAAAATTGTTGATGGGAAACTACAAAAAATAAATAAGAAAAGAGGTGGGAGAGTAAGTGGGAAAGCTTTTCCACCTTGAGGTAGAAGATGACGATGTCTTTTGGGAAATATTCTTTGGGGTAAAAGAAATAATTTCCAAAATTTTTGAATAAACCAAGAAGGTGGAGATCATAATAAATTTCATGTTGTCGATTCTCTTTTTTTTTTCTATATGGAGGAGCATAGCATGTTTTTCCAAAATACATGGTCATCTTCAAGCTTTAAGGTGGAAAACATTTTTCCTGCTTTCTCTCCCATCTCTTACCGTCTTTTCAAGTTTTCCAATGGCAAATTTTCTCCTTAAGTGAACACAGCCTTAGGTCCAAATGCTACCATGTCATTTTTTCTATTAGGTCTCTTGTAAGCTCAAAATTGTACTTGTGACTACTCTGTTATCGAATAAATATTTCCTTCGTTCATTCCTTTCTTTTTCATAGTCAAGATCTTTCCTCTCTTTCTTCTAATTTTCGTTTACAATAACTTACGATTCTCTTGCCCTATTTTTGACAGCTGGTAATGTGGAGGTCATAGACTGTTTTAGACTGGGCATCACAATGGCAGTGATCAATGTTGTGATCTGGGCAGGAGTAGGTAGCATATGGTGGAAATTTTTAGGCCTCTATTGAATTTTATTCATTTTATCATTAATATTATTATTATTTAATTGACAGAGACTGTTTTTAGGCATATATACAATTCCAATACTTGTATGACACTACACCAAAAGGCTTGTTTAGCTACGGGGAGGTGGCCACGGCTCTAAGCCATTGGTTTATTTTGCCACGGCAAAAAACCGTGGCTATAACAGCCAACGGTTTAAAATCGTGGCTAAAAAATAAAACCGTGGCCAAAAAACACTACACAAAAAGGGTTGCCACGGTTTTAAAACCATGGATATAATTCATTGCCATGATTGGCAGACATCTTTTGTTGTAGGGTCAAATAACTTTGAAAATATCTTGCTTATAGTTGTTGATTTTATCTCAATTGGATAGTCTTAGTAAATTCTATTCTTGCTTTCTAGGCACCACTTTACTGGGATATGTATGCAACCAAGGGTCTTAATTCAGCTTGAATTTGCTTTACTTACCACAACTTTGAATATCAAGGGACAGCACATGCTTCAGAGTTGGGATCTTGTGGCCTTGATGTTTACCGGTTAAATAGACCAGATAGAATGCAACACCATTCAGCACGTGGCAGAGTCAATCCTGTAAAAGTAGATAATATTTTGCCCTTCATTCAAGGATTTGTCTGAAAATTCCCTTTATGGGGATATTCCATTTTCAATATCGAAGCTTAAGCAGCTGCAAGAGCTGTAAGTCCCTCACATTCCATCTTTTTGTTTTAGCTTTATATTTGATATTCAAAGGGTAAGTGTGATAATAAGGTTTATTGATCCATTTGTATTCAGGTTTTTGAAGAGCAATCAGTTGATAGGTCCCATTCCTTCGACATTGTCACAAATTCCTAATCTTAAGACACTGTATGTATATTCACTATTCCATTGCATAACTTTTAGATGTTATGCACTTCTATTTATTGAAGCTTTAGCCTATCTTCTCAAATATGTCCAATTAGATGTGGGAAACAAATTTTCAATTTTATGTCTGTATTTACTACAGTGACCTTGCTCAGAATCAACTCACTGGTGAGATTCCAAGGCTAATCTATTAGAATGAAGTTCTTCAGTATCTGTGAGTATTCATCCATCACTTCTAGTAGCTCTTAAACTATGTTTTCTGTTTAACTGAAATATTACTGTTAAGTTTGATCTTTAGCAGTCTTTTTATGCTAAAAGATAACGTATTTGCATTCTTATACACTACACCAAAAGGCCTATTTAGCTACTAATACTACCAAGGCATTCACTGGCCTTTAATATTACTGTTTTTGGTTTTCTGTATGGGGAAGCCAAGGCATTCACTAGACTGAGATAATGAGGTCTAAGTATTGTAATCTCTTCTTGTTGAATGATGTTATCTTTTTGCTCCAATTATAACAGTTTTCAGGTATCTATCTGCCTTGCAGGAAGAATATGGTAAGACTTAACTTTGATCTTAACATTTTTAAAGGAACGTATTCCAAGAGAAACAATGTGAATCGAATTGTGATTAAGTGTGAAAATACTATGCAATTAGATGAGGGTATTTTTTTTGCTTAAAAAACACAAAGACAACTACAATAATCTTGAAAACTAAAGTAGCTAGGAGCTTTTAATAGTTTAAATTGCCCAATCTCATTTATGAAGTTGCATGGGTCTTGTTAATGCTTTAGTTTAAACTTGTTACCCAATATAGAATATTGTGTGTTCTAATCAACATTTGTGTGCATATGCTTGGTATTTCATTATAATTGTGCATAGGTTGAAAGAGTAACACTGTTGATCAAATATTGTGTATGAGTTGTAGTTATTTGAGAGACAAGTCTGCAATCAGCAACTACCCATTGAAAATAAACAAAAAAATAGAGAAGAAGATAAGTAAATGAACAGAAAGACACTGAAACTTTAGAGAGGGTTGGTGGGAATATTGAAAGAAGGTGGGGGACAAAGGGGAAGAATGGTAATTTGAAAACAATAAATAAATAAATAAATAAATAAAGATCTCCTAACTATATTCTGTCTTCTCACATCCTTTCATTTGTTTGTTTAGGAAAAGAGGAACTAGCTGAGAGGTGTGTTTGGCAAAGTTCAAGAAAGGAATAAGAAGGAATAGTCAAGAATGAAATGAAGATAGACAAGAGAAGTAAAGAAGAGACTTTGTTACTTTTTTCTAACAAAAAAATGGTTATGATAATTTATTATGTTCTTTCTTGTTGATTCAGAGTGACAGAGATGACAGGAGGGGGCCTCAATTGTTCTCATGGTCTTGGCACTGTCGAATAAATACAAGCATTGAATGGAGGATGGACATAGGGGCCGACCATAACAAACAGGATGCAAATGAGCCCTTTGAATCATTTTCACTTGGTGTGTCAGGTTTGTGTAAATTACATAATGTTATTGTTTTGTGTGGAAGGGATTTGAGCCTGTGATGTCAGAAGGGACACCCCGAAATAAATGCTAAAGTGTTAGGCATCGGCCTCCTATCAAGTACATGTATGCAAGGAAGAAATATCAAACAGACAAGCAGCAGTCAGTGCAAGGTTAATCTTGTTGTTTGTGATGTTGTTAGTATCTGTTAGGTGCTCTGTTATAATATCTATTAGGTGCTCTGCTGTTATAATATCTGTTAGTGTCTGTGAGTGTTAGTTGTATGTGAGTCTCTATGCTATAAATAAGGGATTAGCAATAGCAATAGAATTCATTGATTGAGTAATAACATTCTGTACATTGAGCTCTGCTCATTTGGAGATTGGCAATCTCGAACTCTGCCTGTACATTTCATACCTATTTTCCTCTTTGTAACCATTACATTCCATATATACAAATTCTATCAGTTACTGACATTCATCTTCTAAGATCAGAATTCTTCTTAAATTGTTCTTGTATTGAATTGTGACTTGATAGATCTCATTATTTCCAGGAATTCATCTCTTCTGATCTTGGAACTGAGAAATTGCATTTTTTTGTTCCTTCAATTCTGTAAAAACAGTATAGAAAGATATCAGATCCTAACATAAAGCTTTTTCTTTGCTTCTCTTCCATACATAGTTAACTTATAGTCATTCCCTGTTATTAGCTTTTTTTTGTTTCGACATATATCTGATTGGTTATGTAATGTTATTAGCTTTTTTTTTTGTGACATATATGCTAAAGTCATTCCCTGTTATTTACTTGGATTCTTCCATGTGCTTGCTTCTTAAGTAAAAAAAAAATTGCCACGGCTTAAAACCGTGGCTAATTATTGCAACGGCTAAGAACCGTGGCCATACCTTGCAACGGTTTTAAGCCGTGGCTATTCTTGGCCACGGCTTAAAACAGTGGCTAAAATTTTTGCAACGGTTTAGAACCGTGGCTAAATCATCAACCGTCCTGAGTATAAAACCGTTGCTAATATTTTTGCCACGGTTTTTAGCCGTTACTGGGGATTTAGCGACGCCTCTACAGCCCACGGCTCTAAGCCTTGACAATGGGTTACCTCCACGGTTCAAAATCGTTGCTAATGGGTATTTTTGGTGTAGTGATCCTTTGTAGGTTTGGCTTCCCTGCGACTATCGACAGCATAATTGTTCCAACCAGGTAGCAGTTTTCTCTGTTGAAGCCGAACATGGCTTGATTTGCAGGCGTCAACTATTTTCCTGCCAGTTGCATTTGAGGAATGCATTTAGAAATAGGATATTGACGAAACTTTTGGTGTCCACCAGTGATCTCTTTACTTCCCAATTTTTTATCCCTACTGAGATGACTAGGGCGTCGATGTGGGGGAAGCAAATTCCCTTCATTTCCAGTTCCATTAATGTCAGGCTGATAACATTCTTCTTCCCATACGTGTTGGACGAAATGATAGTGCGATCTGACTTGTAGTTCTCGTACTGACCTTTTTAGTTAGCATGAGTGCTTTTTCGCCTCGTTTGCCCCATGGAGGACACATAAGATATCAAGAATCACCTTTTCGGTTTCATATACTACTTATTCGCCTTGTGGTAAGAACATTACTTGTCTTTATCAGGTTTTGAAGGATCCCCTTTGACTTTCGATGACCACTTGATGTTTTTCCATTTTCCATGGAGGATAGGATATCGGATAGACTGTAGATGAACGAAGTGTTATAGGAATACCTAGAGCCGTCGGCCATGTATGGCTTTGTTTAGCTGAACCCACCCTGGCTCGCTCCATTTTCGCTTGGAACTATCTCCATTTCGTCCTTGTCCTTGGCTCTGGAGAAGTGTTTTGGCTCACTTTTCCCCTTCTTGGCCACCAACATTTCATCCAGAATGATGTATTTTTTGGGCACTTTTCAACAGATCTGTCATATTTGTTGGGAGTTCCACTATGAGGAAGTTATAAAACTGACCACCTCGAAGGCCACAAGTGAAAGTGGTGATCGTTGTGTCATTCCTGCAACCATCGATCAAAGTTAGCTCGTCGTTGAAGCAAGTGAGTACTCTTTGAGGGTCTTGCCTTGCTTCTACTTGAGGCTCAACAGATAGTGGGCCATTTCCTGATCTGTTGGCTCCCAACAAACTTGGTGATAAATTCCTTCACCAGGACCTGGAATGAATCGATAGATCTAGGCTGAAGGTTGTGGAACCAGTCAGCTAGCCTTCTTCCGGTTGGTGGGAAATTCTTGCATAGGATGACTTTTGAACTTTCTTTCAGCTCCATCATTTGGTGGTAATGATGCTGATGATCTGACGGGTCTGATGTTCTGTCGTAGAACTCGAGCTTCAAGAGGGACGACTTTATTTGGTAGAGGGGTGCTCATGATCTCTTCCAAGAATGGAGAAATAGTAAGATCATATAGGACATCAGGATCGGCCACCCCTAGTCAGAATGGGTTATTGACCGTGGTCCTGTCAATCTTTGGGGCATGGTCCTCATTATCCTCGTCATCTCCCAAGCTCCCCTCTTGACCAACTCTTTGCTCCTCTGCTGGGAGGTTTCACCTTCATGGACACGCTCTTGGGCATCCTCTCAGGTTTGGCACCTCCCCTGGTTTCGGTCAGTCTCATATTGTTGTTGTTGATCCTGGGTGAGCCTCTCACCTTACGAACATACTCCATGCATGAAGTATATAATGCTGACCACTTTTTCTTCTATTTTTTTAGGACCTCTTCTCTTCCCTTCCCCTGGTCTTGCCTCTTATCCGGGCTTGGGAATTCTTTGAGTTTTCCCTTTTTAATTCAGTATTCGATCTCGTTTCTGAGATGCTTGCAGTCTTCAGTGTCGTGGTTGATGTCTTAGTGAAAGGAACTATACTTGCCATTGTCACGTTGGGATGGATCTCCTAGAAGTTTGGAAGGCCACTTCACCTCTCCCCAGTTTTTAATGGTAGCGAGGATGTCGGACAAGCTGGAATTAAGGGGAATGAGGGTGTCATTTCTATATCCGATGAAGTTAGATGCTTTTTCTTTCTTCGTTGGGTTGGACTCCAACTTATTATCACTTCGCTTCCTTTAGCTCTTTTCGTCCTCCTTCTGTTTCCTTACTTCTTCTTATCTCAAGTGCTAGGGGAATATTTCTATTCACTCTTGCTCCCTTTCTTCACGACCCACATGTCCTCAAGGGTGATATACTTCTGAGCACTTTTTAGCAGGTCTGCCATGTCCGTCCACTACACCAAAAATCCCCATTAGCAACGGTTTTAAACCGTGGCGGTAACCCATTGTCACGGCTAAGAGCCGTGGGCTGTAAAGGCGTCGGGAAATTCCTTTTAATGGCTATAAACCGTTGCTAAACATTTTAGCAACGATTTTATGCTCGAGCAGGCGTGATGATTTTCAGCATTTAGCCACGGTTTTAAACCATTGCAAGAATAATAGCAACGGTTTTAAGCCGTGGCCACAATAGCCACGGTTTTAAGCCGTGATAAGTTATGGATAATAGCAACGGCTCTAAACCGTGGCTAACAAAATAGTAACGGTTTTAAGCCATGGCTAAACATGGCCACGGTTTGAAGTCGTGGCTAAACATGGAGAAAGAAGTTGTGGCAAACATCATAGCAATGATTGTAAGCCGTGGCAAGGCATGGCCACGGTTTTAAGCCGTGGCAAATGATGGAGAAAGACCACGGTTTTTAGCCGTGGCAAGATGCGACCACGGTTGTAAGCCGTTGATAGTTAAAAAAAATTCAAAAAAAAAGAAATCTAGTTTGTTGCGACGGGTTGAAACCGTTGCAAATTAATATAATCGAAAAAAAAATTTATATATTTTTTTTGCTGCTGCAGCAAAATCACAGCCGTGGCACCTGCAAAATTAGTCCTTACTAAGGTTTGTGTCATGCCTCCGGCACAAATAGGATTCCACAAACTATATGCTAGATAAATACAAAATCAACCGTAAAAAGGAACTTGTCAAGTTTTGACGCCAAACAAAAACATGTAAACAGATAGCACTAATGTACAATAAAAATTAGAAGCATAGGTAACTGTGGTTCCACATTCAGAGGATCAACTACAACAAGCGTTCATTCACCAACTCATTAAATTTGGAAAATGAATATAACACTTTCTTGTGTACTTATGAATCAATAAAAATCAGATTAGTAATTGGTAAAAAGCTATTGCCATCCCACTGGTGTTGCATTTGCATTAAAAAAAAAAAAAAAAAACTATACAGTTTAAACGAAGAGAGCAAATCTTGGGGAGTCAAGTGTGCTATAATTACAGTAGATACGGGAGTGTTAAAGAGACTTTAGTTTTTCACCTTTCATGCCCTCTCTCTGCTTCATCTGCCTCAAAAAGACACTTATTTCTCTCTCTGAGCCTGAGGAAGTCAGTCCTTGCTGCCACATATATTTAAAGCAATGGAAGTCATGGAAGAACAAGTCGACAGTGCCCATGCGATTGGAGATATTGCTCATCATGACTCTCTCTTCAAATATACTTGATATGCTACTACTCTCAATCTTCCTCAATTATATATGTACTTTTATGCATTTTAGCACCCCTGTCAACCTTTCTTTCTTTCGCTCAAAGTCACAAATGATGTTACACACACATTTCCTGCCTTTGCATGCCCAATCTGGAATGTAGACAATGCCTTTGAATAGCGTTTCAAGGACACCAAAGAACAAAGTTGCACCAAGCAAGCTTCAGTTTAGGCACTAGAGGTCAACAATCAAAAAAACAATTAAGTCAAACAAGAAGCTTAATCACCTCCAGGGGAATGTACATTGGACGCTTTGGTTTCCCAACATTGATGCAAGGTAACTCAGCTGAATAGCGGAACTCAATACGGCGATGATTAACAAAGTAATCATAAACTGTTATTTTGACTGAAAGCACCTCCCATCTTATTATGAAATGTGAAGACCAACACTTCCCTATCGATTGTATTAAAGTCATGCATTTTTAGTTGACAAGAAAGACTCATTTAAATAATCAGAAACTGAAAATGCATATAGAAAAAGAGCATTTGAGATTGATTAATAATTAAGGCACATGGTTTAAGAATCAATCAAAGTAAAATATATGTCTGAGTTTTGTAAGGATGATACTATCCCAATGACAGAAATGGTATTCAACAATGTTCCAAAAGACAGACCAGAGTATTGAAGCCATCAGGAAGCTTGATGATAAATGAGTGGGCATTAGCAACTCTGGCAGCCTCTACAATCTCAGCAAAACTAGCATCAGGCCTTCCCAGAAGTAAACTTTCTTTAATGGTTGTTGCAAACAGCGCATGTTCTTGGCTCACAAGACCGATCTATTGCCTCAACCACCTTAACTTGAGTGTCTTAATGTCTTGCCCATCTACCAGAACTTGCCCTATAGAGACATTCATTAACAAAGTTTTTTTACACATGAAGTTTGTGACTAAAAGCGCAAATAACTTCAAAATACCAAACAAGTTGCATTCAATTTGCTATACAAAAAATCCAAGCATTAAAATTTGAAAAGATGCATAATGTGAAGCAATTGATTAATTACCTGAACTAAGATCGTAAAATCTTTCAATGAGGGAGACAATAGTGTTCTTCCCAGAGCCACTACTTCCAACTAAAGCTATGGTCTTCCCCGCTGGAACATGCAGATTGAAGTCATTAAGAATTCGAACATCAGGCCTTGATGAGTAAGAGAACTCGATGTTTTTTCAACTCTACATTGCCTGTTAGGGTCTCTAACTCTGAGCCCGATTCAGCATTTTGGTCAATAATTGGCTTGTGATCAATAATACGGATGATCGTGGCAGCTGCAACTTTTGCCTTAGCGAAAGCAGCCACGCTCGGTGCTGATTGTCCTAAAGCCCTGTGGAAATAGCATGGTTTTAAAATTTGGAACCAATTAATTCAATACAAATAAGAGATTAGTTTGGGTGCTTACAGTCCACCTATCATAATAGAGAACATCGTTGCTATGGCAAGTCCTCCATTGATGCTATTGTGCCTCACTAGATGACCTCCATACCAAAGTAGAAGTGTGTAGCAGCAGAAAACAGTGAAGTACGTCGACCCCAACCCAACCCCTTTGGCCAATCAAATCATGTAACCAAGCTTTTGAGCTACTCTCAATGCAGATGAATAAGTTTGCAAAGCTCTTGATTCCCCAACATAGGAGAAAACTGTCCGAATTTGAACTATAGTTTATACAATTCAGATTAAAATCAGTCATGAAAGTTATGACAACTAGAAAATTACATCAATCAATACAACCAAAATTAACAATGTTATCATAATCTTACCTGTTCTGCGATATTTCCTGCTTGTGAAAGGGATTCCTGGCTCTTGGTAGACAATTTAGCTAATGTAGTAGTGTGAATCCCTTCAATAAAAGCAATGAGAGGAACAACAACGAGTGTGACAAGGGCTAATTGCCACACCCCAGTGAACCCCACTATGAACCCAGCCACAAATGTAGCCATATAATGGATGAAATTTCCCAACTGCACAAAATAAAAACAAAGTCAATTCAAGGTGACTATTACAAGATTTTCAAATTACTTGAGTTTCTTATGTTATTATATACCTTCTCACTAATGGCATCTTGAACCAGCACTGCATCAGTGTTAATGGCGAACACAATGTCGGAAGTTTGAACCTCTGTATCGAAGAACTGAACATCTTGTTTTAAAGTTGATTCTAAGTACTTAATCCTCATTTTTGTGGTTTGACGTTCACCAGTCCACATCCAACATGATATCTCTATAAACAATTTGACCAAACAATGTGACTTATTACCATTCATCACTAACCAGATCAAACATGTTACTTACATACAGTTTTGGGACAATTAAAATGAAGAAGTTACAACAAGAGCAATGATGAACATTGCTAACCTGCCCAAGAAGAAGCTCAAATTGCAGCATTCTTCAATAACAAGGTAACAACATTCTTCTGATAATCATTATTGCTTCAGTAAAGGATGTGTATGGAGTTGAATATAATCCTCATTGTCATCAAAATATATCACTGTCTTCAATTTAAGTGGAAAACTTTTCCCTCAATCTAGCACTTTTCTATTTTGGTTGTTTTTCTCTAGGATTTTTCATTTAAAAAATAAACACGGGATAAATAAATTTTGTTTACAAAGGGCATGTAACTCTACTTTGTATCCTTTTGAAGACATGGAAATTTCAACTGTGATATAATCAACTCTTATCGGAAGGTCTTATAAAGCAGAATTTGTAACTATGTCTGTAGGGATCGAAGTATCATCCTAACATAGATAATCTTGAAAATGGATTCAGATGATCAAAACGAGGAAAGTGAGAAAGGACAGGTTATATGCCAGTAGAAATCTACTTGACGATCATGAAATGGATTTTGAAGTCACCAATCAATTCTGTCAGACCAGATTCTCTTGGCAAAGCAAAGACTAAGAACCCTTTCTTCCGTGCATTGATTCAGAATTCCTCTGGCTGCAAAATAAATGATATAAAAAATGTAAAAGAACCCAAATGCTGTCAATAAAATATTTGAATTGTTAGATGGAGACGAGGCAACCACATTTGTCTCAATGTTCTCAACACTAGAGCATGCAAACTTCAATTCTTCACATTTTGCATTTTTCTCAGAATTGGACCTAAAATCCTTTGATCCAGCATAATTTTGCCAAATCCCGTCAAAAAAATACATGGGTCTAACATCTAATCCCCAATTTCACCACATAAAGTGTACCAGGAAACTGCATGTTTCTGTCTTTCCTTGGAGACAATCGACATGCTAGACACTTTTATGTGGGGATTTGAAGAACCACGCTTTCCAATGTGTCAGAAGTCAGAGTTTTCTGATTTTAGAAATATGGTGGGTATATATATTTGTGAAAAATTATTATCAATGAAAATTGACTGCCATACCTGACAGTTAGATGAAATAAATACATAAATAATTAAAACTGTAAATGCAAACTTCACAAAAAGCAGTCAAGCAATGAGAGTCTTAATATGTATATTGATCATAAATAAACATGAAAAGGTAATATAGTCAGAAAATTCACCATTAAACTCTTGGTTTTTGGGTGTTTTTGTGTAGAAAATAGAACTCCTGTATAAAGAAAGACATCATAATCAATATCAAAAGCAATAGACATAAATATGATAACAAAGCAAACTGTAGTATATGCACCATAGCAATCAAAGATGAACTAAGGTCATACCAATTGTTGTGAATGAGAATTCAAATAGAAGAAACAATGTTTCAAATGGGATGAGGCGAGCAATAGTCATTTTGTGGCTAAGTCTATAGATACTTGCACTTAAGCTTCAGCTAGTTACCTTAAAATGAACAATCACGTGCCCGTAGTGTATTTTACTCAGCTCCTCTTTTGCTGCCACCGTTACATTGCTTCCAACATAGTTGTAACTATCAATCATCAAGTTCCACATGATTTTTACACCATACGAAGAAATCACCAACGTCCAAATCCCCCATCATGTCTCCTTTTGAATCACTCTTGTAAAGTTTCACCTCAGTCCTGAATTTGAAGCATAAGGAAAGTCTGATCTTTGTTGCAAGGTTCAATGATCCATGACAAGCGCAAGAGAATCGATGGATAGGATCTAAAACCTCTATTGCTATCGCAATGACATTCTTTTCCCAATCACCAAACTTTGTAAGTCCTTGACACTGAAGGAACAGGATTGCTTGGAGAAGGAAAACCTCGCAACACCTTGAGAAGATGATGGTAATGGAGATGGTGTAATGGAGATGGAGGTAATGGATTTTCTGGTTGCTTGTTGATTGTGCACCGGATGACGGTGTATCTTCAGTTCTTTGTGTCCCTCCTTGTGTTCCCTCACTTGTTGATGGTCTCACATAAGTTCCACTTTCAAGTCTCTCTCGTACCATCTAACGTTTTCTTCCAATCTATCATATTTTTTGCTAAATTTTTTTACTTCCAATGTTTTATCCAAAGCAATGAACGAGCGGGAATTGCAGCAGCACCATACTTCCTTTTAGAGACGGTGGTTCCAACACAACCGAGTACGTCCCCTCGCTTCTTGGCCAAACACTTGGCTTAGAGGATCATTCATCAATAGTGAGATCAGTCGGTACCCTGGGTTGAAGATTCTAAGCAAGGCGCTTTTTTGCTTTAACTTGTTCCTTCAAATGAATTGAAAATATAAAATAAATAGGACACAAATAATATTCAAACAACTACAAAGTAAATTAAGAATTGTGTATAAAATACATCATTGGGCACATACCATATATAGTTCAGCACCATGCGTGGGTTTTCCATCCTTTCCCGCATGACAAGCAATTCCATATGTCAATGGTGTGATTGGTTCCCCCTTCAGGGTTCTTCTCAACCTATATACTTGAAAGATTAGTCTCAGCCTATATAGTTTAAATGGTTATTATTGTACTAGTAGCTAGAAAACTCAATTACATTTCATACTCTACTTCTGCAGCACTCTTTTGGCCACCGCCCCCCCCCCCCCCCCCATACATACTTTGAAGCCTTTTGTTTTTTTGCATTTTGGGCTCTAATTGCCTTCGCTTCGGGGTGCTCTCATAGCGAACAAACTCCTTCCAATCCTCCTCTCTTACACCATTGTGGAACATGCTTTTCTTGTTCCTCAATGGTAGGATACTTATCCAAATAATTATTCCTAAGATTTGCCTTGAACCTTCTATAATATTCAGGCATTTTCAAATGCACACTCCTTTTCACATAATTTGGATGTCGTATTCACGCTGCAAATAAGCCATTAAGATATAAGTTGAAATAAAATAAGACATTATGAAAATCAATGATGTAAAATCTCACCTTGAGGCCATTCCACACATCCTCTTTGTAGTTGTCAGGGAACATGGTGCCAACCTTTGAATTTGATGGGCACAAGGGTTTCAACAAGCTTTCCAATGTTTTATTGAAATTTATAGCACCAGGTCCAACTGCTAAACCGTTGGAAGTTGAACTGTATGGTCTTTTTAACCTTCACTGTCATCATTTGTAGATGTAGTGACATCAATGGTGGAGAGATTGTCGCAAGTACTATCCATTTCTATCAATGACA
>QNQO01003722.1:0-70204 GCA_003290165.1 Berberis thunbergii | reverse complement strand
TTTCTTCTTCGTTAGCGGCAATTGAATTTCTTTGTTGAGTTGAGACATGTAAAATTGTCATTATTATTGTACCACGCGAGGTTAGAAGTCAAACATAGTTTGTTTGGTCACTCAAATCCTTGTATTCTTCGTTAACACAACCAAACTCGTTTGTTGAGCCAAAAAGGATCCATTTTTTTGTTATTATATTAGCACGCGAGGTTGGAAGTCAAACGGAGTATATTTGGTTTACTCAAATCCTTGTATTCTCGGATTGCCCCAAATTGGCCTCTGTTTGAGCCTATAACGTAAATCAATTTTTCTTCTTCGTTAAGCGCAACCGAACTCGTTTGTTGAGTCAAAGAGGTTCAATTTTTTGTTATTATGGTAGCATGTGAGTTGGAAGTAAAGACAGAGTACATTTGGTACTCAAATCTTTGTATTCTCGAGTTGCACCCAAATTGCCCTCAAATTTAGCCTACAATGTCAAACGAGTTTCCTTCTTCGTTAAGCGCAACTGAACTCGTTTTGTTGAGTCAACAGGTTCAATTTTTTCATTATTATGGTAGCACATGACGTTGGAATCAAACGGAGTCCGTTTGGTCACTCAACTCTTTGTATCTTCGGATTGTAACCCAAATTGCCTTTAATTGAGGCTACAAACGTACAACAAGTTTTCCTTCTTTCGTTAAGCGACACCGAAATAGTTTCTTGAGCCAAACAGGTTCCATTTTTCGTTATTATGGTAGCACGCAAGGTTTGGAAGTCAAACGGACATCCATTTGGTTACTCAAATCATTCTATTCCCGGATTCCACCCAAATTGGGCCTTCGTTTGAGCCTACAACGTACAAACAATTTTTCTTCTTCGTTAAGCGCATTGAATTTCATTGTTGAGTCAGACATGTTCAAATTGTCATTATTATTTGGTCACTCAATCCTTGTATTATTCGTTAAGCACAACCAAACTCGTTTGTTTGAGCCAAAAGGTTCCATTTTTTGTTATTATATTAGCACGCGAGTTGGAAGTCAAACGGAGTCCATTTGGTTACTCAAATCCTTGTATTCTCAGATTGCACCCAAATTGGCCTCTGTTGAGCCTATAACGTACAATCAAGTTTTCTTCTTCGTTAAGCACAACCGAACTCGTTTGTTGAATCAAAGAGGTTCAATTTTTTGTTATTATGGTAGCACGTGAGGTTGGAAAAAAAACAGAGTCCATTTGGTACTCAAATCTTTGTATTCTCGAATTGCACCCAAATTGCCCTCAAATTTAGCCTACAACGTCCAAACGAGTTTTCCTTCTTCGTTAAGCGCAACTGAACTCGTTTGTTGAGTCAACCAGGTTCAATTTTCATTATTATGGTAGCACATGATGTTGGAAGTCAAAACAGAGTCCGTTTGGTCACTCAACTCCTTGTATTCTCGGATTACACCCAAATTGGCCTCCAATTGAGGCTACAACGTACAAACAAGTTTTCCTTCTTTGTTAAGCGCCACCGAAATCGTTTCTTAAGCCAACAGGTTCCATTTTTCGTTATTATGGTAGCACATGAGGTTGGAAGTCAAACGGAGTCTATTTGGTCACTCAAATCCTTGTATTCTCGGATTGCACCCAAATTGGCCTTCAATTTAGCCTACAACGTCCAAATGAGTTTTCTTCTTCGTAAGTGCAACCGAACTTGTTTGTTGAGTCAAACAGGTTCCATTTTTTGTTATTATGGTAGCACGCAAGGTTGGAAGTCAAAACGAATCCAATTTGGACTCACTCAACATCCATTCTATTCACCGGATATCCACCCAAATTGGCCTTCGTTTGAGCACATACAACGTACAACAATTTTCTTCTTCGATTAAGCGCCAATTGGAAATTTCAATTGATATGAGTCAGAACATGTACAAATTGTCATTATTATTTGTACAACCGGTCAGAAGTCAACATTTTTGGGTCATCAATCCTTGTATTCCTTCGTTAAGCACAACCAAACTGTTTGTTGAGCCAAAAAGGTTCCATTTTTTGTTATTATATTAGCACGCGAGGTTGGAAGTCAAACGGAGTCCATTTGGTTACTCAAATCCTTGTATTCTCAGATTGCACCCAAATTGGCCTCTGTTTGAGCCTATAACGTACAATCAAGTTTTTCTTCTTCGTTAAGCACAACCGAACTCGTTTGTTGAATCAAAGAGGTTCAATTTTTTGTTATTATGGTAGCACGTGAGGTTGGAAAAAAAACAGAGTCCATTTTGTACTCAAATCTTTGTATTTCTCGAATTGCACCCAAATTGCCCTCAAATTTAGCCTACAACGTCCAAACGAGTTTTCCTTCTTCGTTAAGCGCAACTGAACTCGTTTGTTGAGTCAACCAGGTTCAATTTTTCATTATTATGGTAGCACATGATGTTGGAAGTCAAACAGAGTCCGTTTGGTCACTCAACTCCTTGTATTCTCGGATTACACCCAAATTGGCCTCCAATTGAGGCTACAACGTACAAACAAGTTTTCCTTCTTTGTTAAGCGCCACCGAAATCGTTTCTTAAGCCAAACAGGTTCCATTTTTCGTTATTATGGTAGCACATGAGGTTGGAAGTCAAACGGAGTCTATTTGGTCACTCAAATCCTTGTATTCTCGGATTGCACCCAAATTGGCCTTCAATTTAGCCTACAACGTCCAAATGAGTTTTTCTTCTTCGTAAAGTGCAACCGAACTCGTTTGTTGAGTCAAACAGGTTCCATTTTTTGTTATTATGGTAGCACGCAAGGTTGGAAGTCAAACGGAATCCATTTGGTCACTCAAATCATTCTATTCCCGGATTCCACCCAAATTGGCCTTCGTTTGAGCCTACAACGTACAAACAATTTTTCTTCTTCGTTAAGCGCAATTGAATTTCTTTGTTGAGTTAGACATGTAAAAATTGTCATTATTATTGTACCACGCGAGGTTAGAAGTCAAACATAGTTTGTTTGGTCACTCAAATCCTTGTATTCTTCGTTAAGCACAACCAAACTCGTTTGTTGAGCCAAAAAGGATCCATTTTTTGTTATTATATTAGCACGCGAGGTTGGAAGTCAAACGGAGTCCATTTGGTTACTCAAATCCTTGTATTCTCGGATTGCACCCAAATTGGCCTCTGTTTGAGCCTATAACGTACAATCAATTTTTTCTTCTTCGTTAAGCGCAACCGAACTCGTTTGTTGAGTCAAAGAGGTTCAATTTTTTGTTATTATGGTAGCATGTGAGGTTGGAAGTAAAACAGAGTACATTTGGTACTCAAATCTTTGTATTCTCGAGTTGCACCCAAATTGCCCTCAAATTTAGCCTACAATGTCCAAACGAGTTTTCCTTCTTCGTTAAGCGCAACTGAACTCGTTTGTTGAGTCAAACAGGTTCAATTTTTCATTATTATGGTAGCACATGACGTTGGAATTCAAACGGAGTCCGTTTGGTCACTCAACTCTTTGTATCTTCGGATTGTACCCAAATTGGCCTTTAATTGAGGCTACAACGTACAAACAAGTTTTCCTTCTTCGTTAAGCGACACCGAAATAGTTTCTTGAGCCAAACAGGTTCCATTTTTCGTTATTATGGTAGCACGCAAGGTTGGAAGTCAAACGGAATCCATTTGGTTACTCAAATCATTCTATTCCCGGATTCCACCCAAATTGGCCTTCGTTTGAGCCTACAACGTACAAACAATTTTTCTTCTTCGTTAAGCGCAATTGAATTTCATTGTTGAGTCAGACATGTTCAAATTGTCATTATTATTTGGTCACTCAAATCCTTGTATTATTCGTTAAGCACAACCAAACTCGTTTGTTGAGCCAAAAAGGTTCCATTTTTTGTTATTATATTAGCACGCGAGGTTGGAAGTCAAACGGAGTCCATTTGGTTACTCAAATCCTTGTATTCTCAGATTGCACCCAAATTGGCCTCTGTTTGAGCCTATAACGTACAATCAAGTTTTTCTTCTTCGTTAAGCACAACCGAACTCGTTTGTTGAATCAAAGAGGTTCAATTTTTTGTTATTATGGTAGCACGTGAGGTTGGAAAAAAAACAGAGTCCATTTGGTACTCAAATCTTTGTATTCTCGAATTGCACCCAAATTGCCCTCAAATTTAGCCTACAACGTCCAAACGAGTTTTCCTTCTTCGTTAAGCGCAACTGAACTCGTTTGTTGAGTCAACCAGGTTCAATTTTTCATTATTATGGTAGCACATGATGTTGGAAGTCAAACAGAGTCCGTTTGGTCACTCAACTCCTTGTATTCTCGGATTACACCCAAATTGGCCTCCAATTGAGGCTACAACGTACAAACAAGTTTTCCTTCTTTGTTAAGCGCCACCGAAATCGTTTCTTAAGCCAAACAGGTTCCATTTTTCGTTATTATGGTAGCACATGAGGTTGGAAGTCAAACGGAGTCTATTTGGTCACTCAAATCCTTGTATTCTCGGATTGCACCCAAATTGGCCTTCAATTTAGCCTACAACGTCCAAATGAGTTTTTCTTCTTCGTAAAGTGCAACCGAACTCGTTTGTTGAGTCAAACAGGTTCCATTTTTTGTTATTATGGTAGCACGCAAGGTTGGAAGTCAAACGGAATCCATTTGGTCACTCAAATCATTCTATTCCCGGATTCCACCCAAATTGGCCTTCGTTTGAGCCTACAACGTACAAACAATTTTTCTTCTTCGTTAAGCGCAATTGAATTTCTTTGTTGAGTTAGACATGTAAAAATTGTCATTATTATTGTACCACGCGAGGTTAGAAGTCAAACATAGTTTGTTTGGTCACTCAAATCCTTGTATTCTTCGTTAAGCACAACCAAACTCGTTTGTTGAGCCAAAAAGGATCCATTTTTTGTTATTATATTAGCACGCGAGGTTGGAAGTCAAACGGAGTATATTTGGTTACTCAAATCCTTGTATTCTCGGATTGCACCCAAATTGGCCTCTGTTTGAGCCTATAACGTACAATCAATTTTTTCTTCTTCGTTAAGCGCAACCGAACTCGTTTGTTGAGTCAAAGAGGTTCAATTTTTTGTTATTATGGTAGCATGTGAGGTTGGAAGTAAAACAGAGTACATTTGGTACTCAAATCTTTGTATTCTCGAGTTGCACCCAAATTGCCCTCAAATTTAGCCTACAATGTCCAAACGAGTTTTCCTTCTTCGTTAAGCGCAACTGAACTCGTTTGTTGAGTCAAACAGGTTCAATTTTTCATTATTATGGTAGCACATGACGTTGGAATTCAAACGGAGTCCGTTTGGTCACTCAACTCTTTGTATCTTCGGATTGTACCCAAATTGGCCTTTAATTGAGGCTACAACGTACAAACAAGTTTTCCTTCTTCGTTAAGCGACACCGAAATAGTTTCTTGAGCCAAACAGGTTCCATTTTTCGTTATTATGGTAGCACGCAAGGTTGGAAGTCAAACGGAATCCATTTGGTTACTCAAATCATTCTATTCCCGGATTCCACCCAAATTGGCCTTCGTTTGAGCCTACAACGTACAAACAATTTTTCTTCTTCGTTAAGCGCAATTGAATTTCATTGTTGAGTCAGACATGTTCAAATTGTCATTATTATTTGGTCACTCAAATCCTTGTATTATTCGTTAAGCACAACCAAACTCGTTTGTTGAGCCAAAAAGGTTCCATTTTTTGTTATTATATTAGCACGCGAGGTTGGAAGTCAAACGGAGTCCATTTGGTTACTCAAATCCTTGTATTCTCAGATTGCACCCAAATTGGCCTCTGTTTGAGCCTATAACGTACAATCAAGTTTTTCTTCTTCGTTAAGCACAACCGAACTCGTTTGTTGAATCAAAGAGGTTCAATTTTTTGTTATTATGGTAGCACGTGAGGTTGGAAAAAAAACAGAGTCCATTTGGTACTCAAATCTTTGTATTCTCGAATTGCACCCAAATTGCCCTCAAATTTAGCCTACAACGTCCAAACGAGTTTTCCTTCTTCGTTAAGCGCAACTGAACTCGTTTGTTGAGTCAACCAGGTTCAATTTTTCATTATTATGGTAGCACATGATGTTGGAAGTCAAACAGAGTCCGTTTGGTCACTCAACTCCTTGTATTCTCGGATTACACCCAAATTGGCCTCCAATTGAGGCTACAACGTACAAACAAGTTTTCCTTCTTTGTTAAGCGCCACCGAAATCGTTTCTTAAGCCAAACAGGTTCCATTTTTCGTTATTATGGTAGCACATGAGGTTGGAAGTCAAACGGAGTCTATTTGGTCACTCAAATCCTTGTATTCTCGGATTGCACCCAAATTGGCCTTCAATTTAGCCTACAACGTACAAACAAGTTTTCCTTCTCGCTTAAAAGGCGACACCGAAATAGTTTCTATGAGCAAACAGGTTCCATTTTTCTGTTATTATGGTAGCACGCAAGGTTGGAAGTCAAACAATCCATTTGGTTACTCAACATGCTAATTCCCGGATTCCACCCCAAATGGCCCTTCCGTTTGATCCTACAATCGTACAAAACAATTTTTCTTCTTCGTTAAGCGCAATTGAATTTCATTGTTGAGTCAGACATGTTCAAATTGTCATTATTATTGGTCACTCAAATCCTGCTGTATTATCGTTAAGCATCAACCCAACTCGTTGTTGAGCCCAAAAGGTTCCATTTTTGTTATTTATTAGCACGCGGAGGTTGGAAGTCAAACGGAGTCCATTTGGTTACTCAAATCCTTGTATCTCAGATTGCACCCAAATTGGCCTCTGTTTGAGCCTATAACGTACAATCAAGTTTTTCTTCTCGTTAAGCACAACCGAACTCGTTTGTTGAATCAAAGAGGTTCAATTTTTTGTTATTATGGTAGCACGTGAGGTTGGAAAAAAAACAGAGTCCATTTGGTACTCAAATCTTTGTATTCTCGAATTGCACCCAAATTGCCCTCAAATTTAGCCTACAACGTCCAAACGAGTTTTCCTTCTTCGTTAAGCGCAACTGAACTCGTTTGTTGAGTCAACCAGGTTCAATTTTTCATTATTATGGTAGCACATGATGTTGGAAGTCAAACAGAGTCCGTTTGGTCACTCAACTCCTTGTATTCTCGGATTACACCCAAATTGGCCTCCAATTGAGGCTACAACGTACAAACAAGTTTTCCTTCTTTGTTAAGCGCCACCGAAATCGTTTCTTAAGCCAAACAGGTTCCATTTTTCGTTATTATGGTAGCACATGAGGTTGGAAGTCAAACGGAGTCTATTTGGTCACTCAAATCCTTGTATTCTCGGATTGCACCCAAATTGGCCTTCAATTTAGCCTACAACGTCCAAATGAGTTTTTCTTCTTCGTAAAGTGCAACCGAACTCGTTTGTTGAGTCAAACAGGTTCCATTTTTTGTTATTATGGTAGCACGCAAGGTTGGAAGTCAAACGGAATCCATTTGGTCACTCAAATCATTCTATTCCCGGATTCCACCCAAATTGGCCTTCGTTTGAGCCTACAACGTACAAACAATTTTTCTTCTTCGTTAAGCGCAATTGAATTTCTTTGTTGAGTTAGACATGTAAAAATTGTCATTATTATTGTACCACGCGAGGTTAGAAGTCAAACATAGTTTGTTTGGTCACTCAAATCCTTGTATTCTTCGTTAAGCACAACCAAACTCGTTTGTTGAGCCAAAAAGGATCCATTTTTTGTTATTATATTAGCACGCGAGGTTGGAAGTCAAACGGAGTATATTTGGTTACTCAAATCCTTGTATTCTCGGATTGCACCCAAATTGGCCTCTGTTTGAGCCTATAACGTACAATCAATTTTTTCTTCTTCGTTAAGCGCAACCGAACTCGTTTGTTGAGTCAAAGAGGTTCAATTTTTTGTTATTATGGTAGCATGTGAGGTTGGAAGTAAAACAGAGTACATTTGGTACTCAAATCTTTGTATTCTCGAGTTGCACCCAAATTGCCCTCAAATTTAGCCTACAATGTCCAAACGAGTTTTCCTTCTTCGTTAAGCGCAACTGAACTCGTTTGTTGAGTCAAACAGGTTCAATTTTTCATTATTATGGTAGCACATGACGTTGGAATTCAAACGGAGTCCGTTTGGTCACTCAACTCTTTGTATCTTCGGATTGTACCCAAATTGGCCTTTAATTGAGGCTACAACGTACAAACAAGTTTTCCTTCTTCGTTAAGCGACACCGAAATAGTTTCTTGAGCCAAACAGGTTCCATTTTTCGTTATTATGGTAGCACGCAAGGTTGGAAGTCAAACGGAATCCATTTGGTTACTCAAATCATTCTATTCCCGGATTCCACCCAAATTGGCCTTCGTTTGAGCCTACAACGTACAAACAATTTTTCTTCTTCGTTAAGCGCAATTGAATTTCATTGTTGAGTCAGACATGTTCAAATTGTCATTATTATTTGGTCACTCAAATCCTTGTATTATTCGTTAAGCACAACCAAACTCGTTTGTTGAGCCAAAAAGGTTCCATTTTTTGTTATTATATTAGCACGCGAGGTTGGAAGTCAAACGGAGTCCATTTGGTTACTCAAATCCTTGTATTCTCAGATTGCACCCAAATTGGCCTCTGTTTGAGCCTATAACGTACAATCAAGTTTTTCTTCTTCGTTAAGCACAACCGAACTCGTTTGTTGAATCAAAGAGGTTCAATTTTTTGTTATTATGGTAGCACGTGAGGTTGGAAAAAAAACAGAGTCCATTTGGTACTCAAATCTTTGTATTCTCGAATTGCACCCAAATTGCCCTCAAATTTAGCCTACAACGTCCAAACGAGTTTTCCTTCTTCGTTAAGCGCAACTGAACTCGTTTGTTGAGTCAACCAGGTTCAATTTTTCATTATTATGGTAGCACATGATGTTGGAAGTCAAACAGAGTCCGTTTGGTCACTCAACTCCTTGTATTCTCGGATTACACCCAAATTGGCCTCCAATTGAGGCTACAACGTACAAACAAGTTTTCCTTCTTTGTTAAGCGCCACCGAAATCGTTTCTTAAGCCAAACAGGTTCCATTTTTCGTTATTATGGTAGCACATGAGGTTGGAAGTCAAACGGAGTCTATTTGGTCACTCAAATCCTTGTATTCTCGGATTGCACCCAAATTGGCCTTCAATTTAGCCTACAACGTCCAAATGAGTTTTTCTTCTTCGTAAAGTGCAACCGAACTCGTTTGTTGAGTCAAACAGGTTCCATTTTTTGTTATTATGGTAGCACGCAAGGTTGGAAGTCAAACGGAATCCATTTGGTCACTCAAATCATTCTATTCCCGGATTCCACCCAAATTGGCCTTCGTTTGAGCCTACAACGTACAAACAATTTTTCTTCTTCGTTAAGCGCAATTGAATTTCTTTGTTGAGTTAGACATGTAAAAATTGTCATTATTATTGTACCACGCGAGGTTAGAAGTCAAACATAGTTTGTTTGGTCACTCAAATCCTTGTATTCTTCGTTAAGCACAACCAAACTCGTTTGTTGAGCCAAAAAGGATCCATTTTTTGTTATTATATTAGCACGCGAGGTTGGAAGTCAAACGGAGTATATTTGGTTACTCAAATCCTTGTATTCTCGGATTGCACCCAAATTGGCCTCTGTTTGAGCCTATAACGTACAATCAATTTTTTCTTCTTCGTTAAGCGCAACCGAACTCGTTTGTTGAGTCAAAGAGGTTCAATTTTTTGTTATTATGGTAGCATGTGAGGTTGGAAGTAAAACAGAGTACATTTGGTACTCAAATCTTTGTATTCTCGAGTTGCACCCAAATTGCCCTCAAATTTAGCCTACAATGTCCAAACGAGTTTTCCTTCTTCGTTAAGCGCAACTGAACTCGTTTGTTGAGTCAAACAGGTTCAATTTTTCATTATTATGGTAGCACATGACGTTGGAATTCAAACGGAGTCCGTTTGGTCACTCAACTCTTTGTATCTTCGGATTGTACCCAAATTGGCCTTTAATTGAGGCTACAACGTACAAACAAGTTTTCCTTCTTCGTTAAGCGACACCGAAATAGTTTCTTGAGCCAAACAGGTTCCATTTTTCGTTATTATGGTAGCACGCAAGGTTGGAAGTCAAACGGAATCCATTTGGTTACTCAAATCATTCTATTCCCGGATTCCACCCAAATTGGCCTTCGTTTGAGCCTACAACGTACAAACAATTTTTCTTCTTCGTTAAGCGCAATTGAATTTCATTGTTGAGTCAGACATGTTCAAATTGTCATTATTATTTGGTCACTCAAATCCTTGTATTATTCGTTAAGCACAACCAAACTCGTTTGTTGAGCCAAAAAGGTTCCATTTTTTGTTATTATATTAGCACGCGAGGTTGGAAGTCAAACGGAGTCCATTTGGTTACTCAAATCCTTGTATTCTCAGATTGCACCCAAATTGGCCTCTGTTTGAGCCTATAACGTACAATCAAGTTTTTCTTCTTCGTTAAGCACAACCGAACTCGTTTGTTGAATCAAAGAGGTTCAATTTTTTGTTATTATGGTAGCACGTGAGGTTGGAAAAAAAACAGAGTCCATTTGGTACTCAAATCTTTGTATTCTCGAATTGCACCCAAATTGCCCTCAAATTTAGCCTACAACGTCCAAACGAGTTTTCCTTCTTCGTTAAGCGCAACTGAACTCGTTTGTTGAGTCAACCAGGTTCAATTTTTCATTATTATGGTAGCACATGATGTTGGAAGTCAAACAGAGTCCGTTTGGTCACTCAACTCCTTGTATTCTCGGATTACACCCAAATTGGCCTCCAATTGAGGCTACAACGTACAAACAAGTTTTCCTTCTTTGTTAAGCGCCACCGAAATAGTTTCTTAGCCAAACAGGTTCCATTTTTCGTTATTATGGTAGCCCATGAGATTGGAAGTCAACGGAGTCTATTTGGTCACTCAAATCCTTGTATTCTCGGAATGCACCCAAATTGGCCTTCAATTTAGCCTACAACGTCCAAACGAGTTTTTCTTCTTCGTAAAGTGAACCGAACTCGTTTGTTGAGTCAAACAGGTTCCATTTTTGTTATTATGGTAGCACGCAAGGTTGGAAGTCAAACGGAATCCATTTGGTCACTCAAATCATTCTATTCCCGGATTCCACCCAAATTGGCCTTCGTTTGAGCCTACAACGTACAAACAATTTTTCTTCTTCGTTAAGCGCAATTGAATTTCTTTGTTGAGTTAGACATGTAAAATTGTCATTATTATTGTACCACGCGAGGTTAGAAGTCAAACATAGTTTGTTTGGTCACTCAAATCCTTGTATTCTTCGTTAAGCACAACCAAACTCGTTTGTTGAGCCAAAAAGGATCCATTTTTTGTTATTATATTAGCACGCGAGGTTGGAAGTCAAACGGAGTCCATTTGGTTACTCAAATCCTTGTATTCTCGGATTGCACCCAAATTGGCCTCTGTTTGAGCCTATAACGTACAATCAATTTTTTCTTCTTCGTTAAGCGCAACCGAACTCGTTTGTTGAGTCAAAGAGGTTCAATTTTTTGTTATTATGGTAGCATGTGAGGTTGGAAGTAAAACAAAGTACATTTGGTACTCAAATCTTTGTATTCTCGAGTTGCACCCAAATTGCCCTCAAATTTAGCCTACAATGTCCAAACGAGTTTTCCTTCTTCGTTAAGCGCAACTGAACTCGTTTGTTGAGTCAACCAGGTTCAATTTTTCATTATTATGGTAGCACATGATGTTGGAAGTCAAACAGAGTCCGTTTGGTCACTCAACTCCTTGTATTCTCGGATTACACCCAAATTGGCCTCCAATTGAGGCTACAACGTACAAACAAGTTTTCCTTCTTTGTTAAGCGCCACCGAAATCGTTTCTTAAGCCAAACAGGTTCCATTTTTCGTTATTATGGTAGCACATGAGGTTGGAAGTCAAACGGAGTCTATTTGGTCACTCAAATCCTTGTATTCTCGGATTGCACCCAAATTGGCCTTCAATTTAGCCTACAACGTCCAAATGAGTTTTTCTTCTTCGTAAAGTGCAACCGAACTCGTTTGTTGAGTCAAACAGGTTCCATTTTTTGTTATTATGGTAGCACGCAAGGTTGGAAGTCAAACGGAATCCATTTGGTCACTCAAATCATTCTATTCCCGGATTCCACCCAAATTGGCCTTCGTTTGAGCCTACAACGTACAAACAATTTTTCTTCTTCGTTAAGCGCAATTGAATTTCTTTGTTGAGTTAGACATGTAAAAATTGTCATTATTATTGTACCACGCGAGGTTAGAAGTCAAACATAGTTTGTTTGGTCACTCAAATCCTTGTATTCTTCGTTAAGCACAACCAAACTCGTTTGTTGAGCCAAAAAGGATCCATTTTTTGTTATTATATTAGCACGCGAGGTTGGAAGTCAAACGGAGTATATTTGGTTACTCAAATCCTTGTATTCTCGGATTGCACCCAAATTGGCCTCTGTTTGAGCCTATAACGTACAATCAATTTTTTCTTCTTCGTTAAGCGCAACCGAACTCGTTTGTTGAGTCAAAGAGGTTCAATTTTTTGTTATTATGGTAGCATGTGAGGTTGGAAGTAAAACAGAGTACATTTGGTACTCAAATCTTTGTATTCTCGAGTTGCACCCAAATTGCCCTCAAATTTAGCCTACAATGTCCAAACGAGTTTTCCTTCTTCGTTAAGCGCAACTGAACTCGTTTGTTGAGTCAAACAGGTTCAATTTTTCATTATTATGGTAGCACATGACGTTGGAATTCAAACGGAGTCCGTTTGGTCACTCAACTCTTTGTATCTTCGGATTGTACCCAAATTGGCCTTTAATTGAGGCTACAACGTACAAACAAGTTTTCCTTCTTCGTTAAGCGACACCGAAATAGTTTCTTGAGCCAAACAGGTTCCATTTTTCGTTATTATGGTAGCACGCAAGGTTGGAAGTCAAACGGAATCCATTTGGTTACTCAAATCATTCTATTCCCGGATTCCACCCAAATTGGCCTTCGTTTGAGCCTACAACGTACAAACAATTTTTCTTCTTCGTTAAGCGCAATTGAATTTCATTGTTGAGTCAGACATGTTCAAATTGTCATTATTATTTGGTCACTCAAATCCTTGTATTATTCGTTAAGCACAACCAAACTCGTTTGTTGAGCCAAAAAGGTTCCATTTTTTGTTATTATATTAGCACGCGAGGTTGGAAGTCAAACGGAGTCCATTTGGTTACTCAAATCCTTGTATTCTCAGATTGCACCCAAATTGGCCTCTGTTTGAGCCTATAACGTACAATCAAGTTTTTCTTCTTCGTTAAGCACAACCGAACTCGTTTGTTGAATCAAAGAGGTTCAATTTTTTGTTATTATGGTAGCACGTGAGGTTGGAAAAAAAACAGAGTCCATTTGGTACTCAAATCTTTGTATTCTCGAATTGCACCCAAATTGCCCTCAAATTTAGCCTACAACGTCCAAACGAGTTTTCCTTCTTCGTTAAGCGCAACTGAACTCGTTTGTTGAGTCAACCAGGTTCAATTTTTCATTATTATGGTAGCACATGATGTTGGAAGTCAAACAGAGTCCGTTTGGTCACTCAACTCCTTGTATTCTCGGATTACACCCAAATTGGCCTCCAATTGAGGCTACAACGTACAAACAAGTTTTCCTTCTTTGTTAAGCGCCACCGAAATCGTTTCTTAAGCCAAACAGGTTCCATTTTTCGTTATTATGGTAGCACATGAGGTTGGAAGTCAAACGGAGTCTATTTGGTCACTCAAATCCTTGTATTCTCGGATTGCACCCAAATTGGCCTTCAATTTAGCCTACAACGTCCAAATGAGTTTTTCTTCTTCGTAAAGTGCAACCGAACTCGTTTGTTGAGTCAAACAGGTTCCATTTTTTGTTATTATGGTAGCACGCAAGGTTGGAAGTCAAACGGAATCCATTTGGTCACTCAAATCATTCTATTCCCGGATTCCACCCAAATTGGCCTTCGTTTGAGCCTACAACGTACAAACAATTTTTCTTCTTCGTTAAGCGCAATTGAATTTCTTTGTTGAGTTAGACATGTAAAAATTGTCATTATTATTGTACCACGCGAGGTTAGAAGTCAAACATAGTTTGTTTGGTCACTCAAATCCTTGTATTCTTCGTTAAGCACAACCAAACTCGTTTGTTGAGCCAAAAAGGATCCATTTTTTGTTATTATATTAGCACGCGAGGTTGGAAGTCAAACGGAGTCCATTTGGTTACTCAAATCCTTGTATTCTCGGATTGCACCCAAATTGGCCTCTGTTTGAGCCTATAACGTACAATCAATTTTTTCTTCTTCGTTAAGCGCAACCGAACTCGTTTGTTGAGTCAAAGAGGTTCAATTTTTTGTTATTATGGTAGCATGTGAGGTTGGAAGTAAAACAGAGTACATTTGGTACTCAAATCTTTGTATTCTCGAGTTGCACCCAAATTGCCCTCAAATTTAGCCTACAACGTCTAAACGAGTTTTCCTTCTTCGTTAAGCGCAACTGAACTCGTTTGTTGAGTCTAACAGGTTCAATTTTTCATTATTCTGGTAGCACGTGACGTTGGAAGTCAAACGGAGTCCGTTTGGTCACTCAACTCCTTGTATTCTCGGATTGCACCCAAATTGGCCTCCAATTGAGGCTACAACGTACAAACAAGTTTTCCTTTTTCGTTAAGCGCCACCGAAATCATTTCTTGAGACACACAGGTTCCATTTTTCGTTACTATGGTAGCACGTGAGGTTGGAAGTCAAACGGAGTCTATTTGGTCACTCAAATCCTTGTATTATTCGTTAAGCACAACCAAACTCGTTTGTTGAGCCAAAAAGGTTCCATTTTTTGTTATTATATTAGCACGCGAGGTTGGAAGTCAAACGGAGTCCATTTGGTTACTCAAATCCTTGTATTCTCGGATTGCACCCAAATTGGCCTCTGTTTGAGCCTATAACGTACAATCAAGTTTTTCTTCTTCGTTAAGCGCAACCGAACTCGTTTGTTGAGTCAAAGAGGTTCAATTTTCTGTTATTATGGTAGCATGTGAGGTTGGAAGTAAAACAGAGTACATTTGGTACTCAAATCTTTGTATTCTCGAGTTGCACCCAAATTGCCCACAAATTTAGCCTACAACGTCTAAACGAGTTTTCCTTCTTCGTTAAGCGCAACTGAACTCGTTTGTTGAGTCTAACAGGTTCAATTTTTCATTATTCTGGTAGCACGTGACGTTGGAAGTCAAACGGAGTCCGTTTGGTCACTCAACTCCTTGTATTCTCGGATTGCACCCAAATTGGCCTCCAATTGAGGCTACAACGTACAAACAAGTTTTCCTTTTTCGTTAAGCGCCACCGAAATCGTTTCTTGAGACACACAGGTTCCATTTTTCGTTACTATGGTAGCACGTGAGGTTGGAAGTCAAACGGAGTCTATTTGGTCACTCAAATCCTTGTATTATTCGTTAAGCACAACCAAACTCGTTTGTTGAGCCAAAAAGGTTCCATTTTTGTTATTATATTAGCACGCGAGGTTGGAAGTCAAACGGAGTCCATTTGGTTACTCAAATCCTTGTATTCTCGGATTGCACCCAAATTGGCCTCTGTTTGAGCCTATAACGTACAATCAAGTTTTTCTTCTTCGTTAAGCGCAACCGAACTCGTTTGTTGAGTCAAAGAGGTTCAATTTTCTGTTATTATGGTAGCATGTGAGGTTGGAAGTAAAACAGAGTACATTTGGTACTCAAATTTTTTATTCTCGAATTGCACCCAAATTGCCCTCAAATTTAGCCTACAGCGTCCAAACGAGTTTTTCTTCTTTGTTAAGTGCAACTGAACTCGTTTGTTGAGTCAAACAGGTTCAATTTTTCATTATTATGGTATCACGTGATGTTGGAAGTCAAACGGAGTCCGTTTGGTCACTCAAACTCTTGTATTCTCAAATTGCACCCAAATTGGCCTCCAATTGAGCTACAACGTACAAACAAGTTTTCCTATTCGTTAAGCACCACCGAAATCGTTTCTTGAGACAAACAGGTTCCATTTTTCGTTACTATGGTTGCACGTGAGGTTGAAAGTCAAACAGAGTCTATTTGGTCACTCAAATCTTGTATTCTCGGATTGCACCCAAATTGGCCTTCAATTTAGCCTACAACGTCCAAACGAGTTTCCTTCTTCGTAAAGTGCAACCGAACTCATTTGTTGAGTCAAAAAGGTTCCATTTTTTGTTATTATGGTAGTACGTGAGGTAGGAAGTCAAAGAGAGTCCATCTGGCACTCTAATCCTTGTATTCTCGAATCGCACCCAAAATTGGCCTTCAATTTAGTCTACAAGGTCCAAACGAGTTTTTTCTTCTTTTTAAAAGTGCAACCGAACTCGTTTGTTGAGTCAAAAACAGGATTCCATTTTTTTGTTATTATGGTAGCACACAAGGTTTGGAAGTCAAACGAAACCCATTTGGTCACTCAAATATTCTATTCCCGGGATTCCACCCAAATTGGCCTTCGTTTGAGCCTACAACGTACAAACAATTTTTATTCTTCGTTAAGCGCAATTGAATTTCTTTGTTGAGTGAAACATGTTCAAATTGTCCTTATTATTGTATCACGCGAGGTTAGAAGTCAAACGGAGTGTGTTTGGCCACTCAAATCCTTTTATTCTTCGTTAAGCACAACCGAACTCGTTTGTTCAGCCAAAAAGGTTCCATTTTTTGTTATAATATTAGCACGCGAGGTTGAAAGTCAAACGGAGTCCATGTGGTTACTCAAATCCTTGTATTCTCGGATTGCACCCAAATTGGCCTCTGTTTGAGCCTATAACTTACAATCAAGTTTTTATTTTTCGTTAAGCGCAACTACACTCGTTTGTTGAATCAAAGAGGTTCAATTTTTTGTTATTATGGTAGCACGTGAGGTTGGAAAAAAAACAGAGTCCATTTGGTACTCAAATCTTTGTATTCTCGAATTGCACCCAAATTGCCCTCAAATTTAGCCTACAACGTCCAAACGAGTTTTCCTTATTCGTTAAGCGCAATTGAACTCGTTTGTTGAGTCAAACAGGTTCAATTTTTCATTATTATGGTAGCACATGACGTTGGAAGTCAAACAGAGTCCGTTTGGTCACTCAACTCCTTGTATTCTCGGATTACACCCAAATTGGCCTCCAATTGAGGCTACAACGTACAAACAAGTTTTCCTTCTTCGTTAAGCGCCACCGAAATCGTTTCTTAAGCCAAACAGGTTCCATTTTTCATTATTATGGTAGCACATGAGGTTGGAAGTCAAACGGAGTCTATTTGGTCACTCAAATCCTTGTATTCTCGGATTGCACCCAAATTGGACTTCAATTTAGCCTATAACGTCCAAATGAGTTTTTCTTCTTCGTAAAGTGCAACCGAACTCGTTTGTTGAGTCAAACAGGTTCCATTTTTTGTTATTATGGTAGCACGCAAGGTTGGAAGTCAAACGGAATCCATTTGGTCACTCAAATCATTCTATTCCTGGATTCCACCCAAATTGGCCTTCGTTTGAGCCTACAACGTACAAACAATTTTTCTTCTTCGTTAAGAGCAATTGAATTTCTTTGTTGAGTTAGCCATGTAAAAATTGTCATTATTATTGTACCACGCGAGGTTAGAAGTCAAACATAGTCTGTTTGGTCACTCAAATCCTTGTATTCTTCGTTAAGCACAACCAAACTCGTTTGTTGAGCCAAAAAGGTTCCATTTTTTGTTATTATATTAGCACGCGAGGTTGGAAGTCAAACGGAGTCCATTTGGTTACTCAAATCCTTGTATTCTCGGATTACACCCAAATTGGCCTCTGTTTGAGCCTATAACGTACAATCTAGTTTTTCTTCTTTGTTAAGCGCAACCGTACTCGTTTGTTGAGTCAAAGAGGTTCAATTTTTTGTTATTATGGTAGCATGTGAGGTTGGAAGTAAAACAGAGTACATTTGGTACTCAAATCTTTGTATTCTCGAGTTGCACCCAAATTGCCCTCAAATTTAGCCTACAACGTCTAAACGAGTTTTCCTTCTTCGTTAAGCGCAACTGAACTCGTTTGTTGAGTCAAACAGGTTCAATTATTCATTATTCTGGTAGCACGTGACATTGGAAGTCAAACGGAGTCCGTTTGGTCACTCAACTCCTTGTATTCTTGAATTGCACCCAAATTGGCCTCCAATTGAGGCTACAACGTACAAACAAGTTTTCCTTTTTCGTTAAGCGCCACCGAAATCGTTTCTTCAGACAAACAGGTTCCATTTTTCGTTACTATGGTAGCACGTGAGGTTGGAAGTCAAACGGAGTCTATTTGGTCACTCAAATCCTTGTATTCTCGGATTGCACCCAAATTGGCCTTCAATTTAGCCTACAACGTCCAAACGAGTTTTCCTTCTTCGTAAAGTGCAACCGAACTCGTTTGTTGAGTCAAAAAAGTTCCATTTTTTGTTATTATGGTAGTACGCGAGGTAGGAAGTCAAAGAGAGTCCATTTGGCACTCAAATCCTTGTATTCTCGGATTACACCCAAATTGGCCTCCAATTGAGGCTACAACGTACAAACGAGTTTTTCTTCTTTTTAAAGTGCAACCGAACTCGTTTGTTGAGTCAAACAGGTTCCATTTTTTGTTATTATGGTAGCACGCAAGGTTGGAAGTCAAACGGAATCCATTTGGTTACTCAAATCATTTTATTCCCGGATTCCACCCAAATTGGCCTTCGTTTGAGCCTACAACGTACAAACAATTTTTCTTCTTCGTTAAGCGCAATTGAATTTCTTTGTTGAGTCAGACATGTTCAAATTGTCATTATTATTTGGTCACTCAAATCCTTGTATTATTCGTTAAGCACAACCAAACTCGTTTGTTGAGCCAAAAAGTTTCCATTTTTTGTTATTATATTAGCACGCGAGGTTGGAAGTCAAACGGAGTCCATTTGGTTACTCAAATCCTTGTATTCTCGGATTGCACCGAAATTGGCCTCTGTTTGAGCCTATAACGTACAATCAAGTTTTTCTACTTCGTTAAGCGCAACCGAACTCGTTTGTTGAGTCAAAGAGGTTCAATTTTCTGTTATTATGGTAGCATGTGAGGTTGGAAGTAAAACAGAATACATTTGGTACTCAAATCTTTGTATTCTCGAATTGCACCCAAATTGCCCTCAAATTTAGCCTACATCGTCCAAACGAGTTTTCCTTATTTGTTAAGTGCAACTGAACTCGTTTGTTGAGTCAAACAGGTTCAATTTTTCATTATTATGGTAGCACGTGACGTTGGAAGTCAAACGGAGTCCGTTTGGTTACTCAACTCCTTGTATTCTCGAATTGCACCCAAATTGGCCTCCAATTGAGGCTACAACGTACAAACAAGTTTTCCTTTTTCGTTAAGCGCCACCGAAATCGTTTCTTGAGACAAACAGGTTCCATTTTTCATTACTATGGTAGCACGTGAGGTTGAAAGTCAAACGGAGTCTATTTGGTCACTCAAATCCTTGTATTTTCGGATTGCACCCAAATTGGCCTTCAATTTAGCCTACAACGTCCAAACGAGTTTTCCTTCTTCGTAAAGTTCAACCGAACTCATTTGTTGAGTCAAAAAGGTTCCATTTTTTGTTATTATCGTAGCACGCAAGGTTGGAAGTCAAACGGAATCCATTTGGTCACTCAAATCATTCTATTCCCGGATTCCACCCAAATTGGCCGTCGTTTGAGCCTACAACGTACAAACAATTTTTATTCTTCATTAAGCGCAATTGAATTTTTTTGTTGAGTCAAACATGTTCAAACTGTCCTTATTATTGTATCACGCGAGGTTAGAAGTCAAACGGAGTCTGTTTGGTCACTCAAATCATTTTATTCTTCGTTAAGCACAACCGAACTCGTTTGTTGAGCCAAAAAGGTTCCATTTTTGTTATAATATAAGCACGCGAGGTTGGAAGTGAAACGGAGTCCATGTGGTCACTCAAATCCTTGTATTCTCGGATTGCACCCAAATTGGCCTCTGTTTGAGCCTGTAACTTACAATCAAGTTTTTATTTTTCGTTAAGCGCAACCGAACTCGTTTGTTGAATCAAAGAGGTTCAATTTTTTGTTATTATGGTAGCACGTGAGGTTGGAAAAAAAACAGAGTCCATTTGGTACTCAAATCTTTGTATTCTCGAATTGCACCCAAATTGCCCTCAAATTTAGCCTACAACGTCCAAACGAGTTTTCCTTCTTCGTTAAGCGCAACTGAACTCGTTTGTTGAGTCAAACAGGTTCAATTTTTCATTATTATGGTAGCACATGACGTTGGAAGTCAAACAGAGTCCGTTTGGTCACTCAACTCCTTGTATTCTCGGATTACACCCAAATTGGCCTCCAATTGAGGCTACAACGTACAAACAAGTTTTCCTTCTTCGTTAAGCGCCACCGAAATCGTTTATTAAGCCAAACAGGTTCCATTTTTCGTTATTATGGTAGCACATGAGGCTGGAAGTCAAACGGAGTCTATTTGGTCACTCAAATCCTTGTATTCTCGGATTGCACCCAAATTGGCCTTCAATTTAGCCTACAACGTCCAAATGAGTTTTTCTTATTTATAAAGTGCAACCGAACTCGTTTGTTGAGTCAAAAAGGTTCCATTTTTTGTTATTATGGTAGCACGCAAGGTTGGAAGTCAAACGGAATCCATTTGGTCACTCAAATCATTCTATTCCCGGATTCCACCCAAATTGGCCTTCGTTTGAGCCTACAATGTACAAATAATTTTTCTTCTTCGTTAAGCGCAATTGAATTTCTTTGTTGAGTCAAACATGTCAAATTGTCATTATTATTGTACCGTTAGAAGTCAAACAGAGTCTGTTTGGTCACTCAAATCCTTGTTTTCTTCGTTAAGCAACCAAACTCGTTTGTTGAGCCAAAAAGGTTCCATTTTTGGTTATTATATTAGCACACGAGGTTGGAAGTCAAACGGAGTCCATTTGTTTACTCAAATCCTTGTATTCTCGAATTGCACCCAAATTGGCCTCTATTTTATCCTATAACGTACAATCAAGTTTTTCTTATTCGTTAAGCGCAACCGAACTCGTTTGCTGAGTCCAAGAGGTTCAATTTTTTGTTATTATGGTAGCATGTGAGGTTGGAAGTAAAACAGAGTACATTTGGTACTCAAATCTTTTTATTCTCGAATTGCACTCAAATTGGCCTCTTTTTGAGCCTATAACGTACAATCAAGTTTTTCTTCTTTGTTAAGCGCAACCGAACTCGTTATTAGAGTCAAAGAGGTTAAACTTTTTGTTATTATGGTAGCATGTGAGGTTGGAAGTAAAACAGAGTACATTTGGTACTCAAATCTTTGTATTCTCGAATTGCAGCCAAATAGCCCTCAAATTTTGCCTACAACGTCTAAACGAGTTTTTTCCTTCTTCGTTAAGCGCAACTGAACTCGTTTGTTGAGTCAAACAGGTTCAATTTTTCATTATTCTGGAGGCACGTGACGTTGGAAGTCAAATGGAGTCCGTTTGGTCACTCAACTCCTTGTATTCTCGAATTGCACCCAAATAGGCCTCCAATTGAGGCCACAACGTACAAATAAGTTTTCCTTTTTCGTTAAGCGCCACCGAAATCGTTTCTTGAGACAAACAGGTTCCATTTTTCGTTATTACGGTAGCACGTGAGGTTGGAAGTCAAACGGAGTCTATTTGGTCACTCAAATTCTTGAATTCTCGGATTGCACCCAAATTGGCCTTCAATTTAGTCTACAACGTCCAAACGAGTTTTTCTTCTTTTTAAAGTGCAACCGAACTCGTTTGTTGAGTCAAACAGGTTCCATTTTTTGTTATTATGGTAGCACGCAAGGTTGGAAGTCAAACGAAACCCATTTGGTCACTCAAATCATTCTATTCCCGGATTCCACCCAAATTGGCTTTCGTTTGAGCCTACAACGTACAAGCAATTTTTATTCTTCGTTAAGCGCAATTGAATTTCTTTGTTGAGTCAAACATGTTCAAACTGTCCTTATTATTGTATCACGCGAGGTTAGAAGTCAAACGGAGTATGTTTGGTCACTCAAATCCTTGTATTCTTCGTTAAGCACAACCGAACTCGTTTGTTGATCCAAAAAGGTTCCATTTTTTGTTATAATATTAGCACGCGAGGTTGGAAGTCAAACGGAGTCCATTTGGTTACCCAAATCCTTGTATTCTCGGATTGCACCCAAATTGGCCTCTGTTTGAGCCTATAACTTACAATCAAGTTTTTCTTTTTCGTTAAGCGCAACCGAACTCGTTTGTTGAGTCAAAGAGGTTCAATTTTTTGTTATTATGGTAGCACGTGAGGTTGGAAAAAAAACAGAGTCTATTTGGTACTCAAATCTTTGTATTCTCGAATTGCACCCAAATTGCCCTCAAATTTAGCCTACAAAGTCCAAACGAGTTTTCCTTCTTCGTTAAGCGCAACTGAACTCGTTTGTTGAGTCAAACATGTTCAATTTTTCATTATTATGGTAGCACATGACGTTGGAAGTCAAACGGAGTCCGTTTGGTCACTCAACTCCTTGTATCCTCGGATTGCACCCAAATTGGCTTTTAATTGAGGCTACAACGTACACTCAAGTTTTCCTTCTTCATTAAGCGCCACCGAAATAGTTTCTTGAGCCAAACAGGTTCCAGTTTTTGTTATTATGGTAGCCCATGAGGTTGGAAGTCAAACGGAGTCTATTTGGTCACTCAAATCCTTGTATTCTCGGAATGCACCCAAATTGGCCTTCAATTTAGCCTACAACGTCCAAACGAGTTATCCTTCTTCGTAAAGAGCAACCGAACTCGTTTGTTGAGTCAAACAGGTTCCATTTTTGTTATTATGGTAGCACGCAAGGTTGGAAGTCAAAAGGAACCCATTTGGTTACTCAAATCATTCTATTCCCGTATTCCACCCAAATTGGCCTTCGTTTGAGCCTACAACGTACAAAAAAATTTTCTACTTCGTTAAGCGCAATTGAATTTCTTTGTTGAGTTAGACATGTTCAAGATGCCATTATTATTGTACCACGCGAGGTTAGAAGTCAAACAGAGTCTGTTTGGTCACTCAAATCCTTGTATTCTTCGTTAAGCACAACCAAACTCGTTTGTTGAGCCAAAAAGGTTCCATTTTTTGTTATTATATTAGAACGCGAGGTTGGAAGTCAAACGGAGTCCATTTGGTTACTCAAATCCTTGTATTCTCGTATTGCACCCAAATTGGCCTCTGTTTGGTCCTATAACGTACAATCAAGTTTTTCTTCTTCGTTAAGCGCAACCGAACTTATTTGTTGAGTCAAAGAGGTTCAATTTTCTGTTATTATGGTAGCATGTGAGGTTGGAAGTAAAACAGAGTACATTTGGTACTCAAATCTTTGTATTCTCGAATTGCAACCAAATTGCCCTCAAATTTAGCCTACAACATCCAAATGAGTTTTCCTTCTTTGTTAAGCGCAAATGAACTCGTTTGTTGAGTCAAACAGGTTCAATTTTTCATTATTATGGTAGCACGTGACGTTGGAAGTCAAACGGAGTCCGTTTGGTCACTCAACTCCTTGTATTCTCGAATTGCACCCAAATTGGCCTCCAATTGAGGCTACAACGTACAAACAAGTTTTCCTTTTTCGTTGAGCGCCACCGAAATCGTTTCTTGAGACAAACAGGTTCCATTTTTTGTTACTACGGTAGCACGTGAGGTTGGTAGTCAAACGGAGTCTATTTGGTCACTCAAATCCTTGTATTCTCGGATTGCACCCAAATTGGCCTTCAATTTAGCCTACAACGTCTAAACGAGTTTTCCTTCTTCGTAAAGTGCAACCGAATTCGTTTGTTGAGTCAAAAAGGTTCCATTTTTTGTTGTTATGGTAGTACGCGAGGTAGGAAGTCAAAGAGAGTCCATTTGGCACTCAAATCCTAGTATTCTCGAATTGCACCCAAATTGGCCTTCAATTTAGTCTACAACGTCCAAACGAGTTTTTCTTCTATTTAAAGTGCAACCGAACTCGTTTGTTGAGTCAAACAGGTTCCATTTTTTGTTATTATGGTAGCACGCAAGGTTGGAAGTCAAACGAAACCCGTTTGGTCACTCAAATCATTCTATTCCCGGATTCCACCCAAATTGGCCTTCGTTTGAGCCTACAACGTACAAACAATTTTTATTCTTCGTTAAGCGCAATTGAATTTCTTTGTTGAGTCAAACATGTTCAAACTGTCCTTATTATTGTATCACATGAGGTTAGAAGTCAAACGGAGTCTGTTTGGTCACTCAAATCCTTTTATTTTTCGTTAAGCACAACCGAACTTGTTTGTTGAGCCAAAAAGAGGTTCCATTTTTGTTATAATATTAACACGCGAGGTTGGAAGTCAAACGGAGTCCATGTGGTTACTCAAATCCTTGTATTCTCGGATTGCACCCAAATTGGCCTCTATTTGAGCCTATAACTTACAATCAAGTTTTTATTTTTCGTTAAGCGCAACCGAACTCGTTTGTTGAGTCAAAGAGGTTCAATTTTTTGTTATTATGGTAGCACGTGAGGTTGGAAAAAAAACAGAGTCTATTTGGTACTCAAATCTTTTTATTCTCGAATTGCACCCAAATTGCCCTCAAATTTAGCCTACAAGGTCCAAACGAGTTTTCCTTCTTCGTTAAGCGCAACTGAACTCGTTTGTTGAGTCAAACAGGTTCAATTTTTTCATTATTATGGTAGCACGTGACGTTGGAAGTCAAACGGAGTCCGTTTGGTCACTCAACCCCTTGTATTCTCGGATTACACCCAAATTGGCCTCCAATTGAGGCTACAACGTACAAACAAGTTTTTCTTCTTCGTTAAGCGCCACCGAAATCGTTTCTTGAGCCAAACAGGTTCCATTTTTCGTTATTATGGAAGCACATGAGGTTGGAAGTCAAACAGAGTCTATTTAGTCACTCAAATCCTTGTATTCTCGGATTGCACCCAAATTGGCCTTCAATTTAGCCTACAACTTCCAAATGAGTTTTTCTTCTTCGTAAAGTGCGATCGAACTCGTTTGTTGAGACAAACAGGTTCCATTTTTTGTTATTATGGTAGCACGCAAGGTTGGAAGTCAAACGGAATCCATTTGCTCACTCAAATCATTCTATTCCCGGATTCCACCCAAATTGGCCTTCGTTTGAGCCTACAACGTACAAAAAACAATTTCTTCTTCGTTAAGCGCAATTGAATTTCTTTGTTGAGTCAGACATGTTCAAATTGTCATTATTATTGTACCACGCGAGGTTAGAAGTCAAACAGAGTCTGTTTGGTCACTCAAATCCTTGTATTCTTCGTTAAGCACAACCAAACTCGTTTGTTGAGCCAAAAAGGTTCCATTTTTTGTTATTATATTAGCACACGAGGTTGGAAGTCAAACGGATTCCATTTGGTTACTCAAATCCTTGTATTCTCGGATTGCACCCAAATTGGCCTCTGTTTGAGCCAATAACGTACAATCAAGTTTTTCTTCTTCGTTAAGCGCAACCGAACTCGTTTGTTGAGTCAAAGAGGTTCAATTTTTTGTTATTATGGTAGCATGTGAGGTTGGAAGTAAAACAGAGTACATTTGGTACTCAAATCATTGTATTCTCGAATTGCACCAAAATTGGCCTCGGTTTGAGCCTATAACATACAATCAAGTTTTTCTTCTTCGTTAAGCGCAACCGAACTCGTTGGTTGAATCAAAGAGTTTCAATTTTTTGTTATTATGGTAGCACGTGAGGTTGGTAGTAAAACAGAGTCCATTTGGTACTCAAATCTTTGTATTCTCGAATTGCACACAAAAATTACCCTCAAATTTAGCCTACAACGTCCAAACGAGTTTTCCTTCTTCGTTAAGCGCAACTTAACTCGTTTGTTGAGTCAAACAGGTTCATTTTTTCATTATTATGGTAGCGAATGACGTTGGAAGTCAAACGGAGTCCGTTTGGTCACTCAACTCCTAGTATTCTCGGATTGCACCCAAATTGGCCTCCAATTGAGGCTACAACGTACAAACAAGTTTTCCTTCTTTATTAAGCGCCACCGAAATTGTTTCTTGAGCCAAACAGGTTTCATTTTTTGTTATTATGGTAGCACGTGAGGTTGGAAGTCAAACGGAGTCTATTTGGTCACTCAAATCCTTGTATTCTCGGAATGCTCCCAAATTGGCCTTTAATTTAGCCTACAACCTCCAAACGAGTTTTCTTTCTTCGTAAAGTGCAACCGAACTCGTTTGTTAAGTCAAACAGGTACCATTTTTTGTTATTATGGTAGCACGCAAGGATGGAAGTCAAACGGAATCCATTTGGTCACTCAAATCATTCTATTCCCGTATTCCACCCAAATTGGCCTTCGTTTGAGCCTACAACGTACAAACACTTTTTATTCTTCGTTAAGCGCAATTGAATTTCTTTGTTGAGTCAGACATGTAAAAATTGTCATTATTATTGTACCACGCGAGGTTAGAAGTCAAACAGAGTCTGTTTGGTCACTCAAATCTTTGTATTCTTCGTTAAGCACAACCAAACTCGTTTATTGAGCCAAAAATGTTCCATTTTTTGTTATTATATTAGCACGCGAGGTTGAAAGTCAAACGGAGTCCATTTGGTTACTCAAATCCTTGTATTCTCGGATTGCACCCAAATTGGACTCTGTTTGAGCCTATAACTTACAATCAAGTTTTTTTTTTTCGTTAAGCGCAACCGAACTCGTTTGTTGAGTCAAAGAGGTTCAATTTTTTGTTATTATGGTAGCACATGAGGTTGGAAAAAAAACAGAGTCCATTTGGTACTCAAAACTTTGTATGCTCGAATTGCACCCAATTTGCCCTCAAATTTAGCCTACAACGTCCAAACGAGTTTTCCTTCGTCGTTAAGCGCAACTCAACTCGTTTGTTGAGTCAAACAGGTTCAATTTTTCATTATTATGGTAGCACATGACGTTGGAAGTCAAATGGAGTCCGTTTGGTCACTCAACTCCTTGTATTCTCGAATTGCACCCAAATTGGCCTTTAATTGAGGCTACAACGTACAAACAAGTTTTCCTTCTTCGTTAAGCGCCACCAAATAAGTTTCTTGAGCCAAACAGGTTTCATTTTTCGTTATTATGGTAGCCCGTGAGGTTAGAAGTCAAACGGAGTCTATTTGGTCACTCAAATCCGTGTATTCTCAGAATGCACCCAAATTGGCCCTCAATTTAGCCTACAACGTCCAAACGAGTTTTCCTTCTTCGTAAAGTGAAACTGAACTCGTTTGTTGAGTCAAACAGGTTCCATTTTTTGTTATTATGGTAGCACGCAAGGTTGGAAGTCAAACGGAATCCATTTGGTCACTCAAATCATTCTATTCCCGGTTTCCACCCAAATTGGCCTTCGTTTGAGCCTACAACGTACAAACAATTTTTCTTCTTCGTTAAGTGCAATTGAATTTCTTTGTTGCGTCAGACATGTTAAAATTTTCATTATTATTGTACCACGCGAGGTTAGAAGTCAAACAGAGTCTGTTTGGTCACTCAAATCCTTGTATTTTTCGTTAAGCACAACCAAACTCGTTTGTTGAGCCAAAAAGGTTCCATTTTTTGTTATTATATTAGCACGCGAGGTTGGAAGTCAAACGGAGTCCATTTGGTTACTCAAATCCTTGTATTCTCGGATTGCACGCAAATTGGCCTCTGTTTGAGCCTATAACGTACAATCAAGTTTTTCTTCTTCGTTAAGCGCAACCGAACTCGTTTGTTGAGTCAAAGAGGTTCAATTTTCTGTTATTATGGTAGCATGTGAGGTTGGAAGTAAAAATGAGTACATTTGGTACTCAAATCTTTGTATTCTCGAATTGCACCCAAATTGCCCTCAAATTTAGCCTACAACGTCCAAACGAGTTTTCCTTCTTTATTAAGCGCAACTGAACTCGTTTGTTGAGTCAAACAGGTTCAATTTTTCATTACTATGGTAGCACGTGACGTTGGAAGTCAAACAGAGTTCATTTGGTCACTCAACTCCTTGTATTCTCGAATTGCACCCAAATTGGCCTCCAATTGAGGTTACAACGTACAAACAAGTTTTCCTTTTTCGTTAAGCGCCACCGAAATCGTTTCTTGAGACAAACAGGTTCCATTTTTCGTTATTATGGAAGCACGTGAGGTTTGAAGTCAAACGGAGTCTATTTGGTCACTCAAATCCTTGTATTCTCGGATTGCACCCAAATTGGCCTTCAATTTCGCCTACAACGTCCAAACGAGTTTTTCTTCTTCGTAAAGTGCAACCAAACTCGTTTGTTGAATCAAAAAGGTTCCATTTCTTGTTATTATGGTAGTACGCGAGGTAGGAAGTCAAAGAGAGTCCATTTGGCACTCAAATCCTTGTATTCTCGAATTGCACCCAAATTGGCCTTCAATTTAGTCTACAACGTCCAAACGAGTTTTTCTTCTTTTTAAAGTGCAACCGAACTCGTTTGTTGAGTCAAACAGGTTCCATTTTTTGTTATTATGGTATCACGCAAGGTTGGAAGTCAAACGAAACCCATTTGGTCACTCAAATTATTCTATTCCCGGATTTCACCCAAATTGGCTTTCGTTTGAGCCTACAACTCTTCGTTAAGCGCAATTGAATTTCTTTGTTGAGTCAAACATGTTCAAACTGTCCTTATTATTGTATCACGCGAGGTTAGAAGTCAAACGGAGTCTGTTTGGTCACTCAAATCCTTGTATTATTCGTTAAGCACAACCGAACTCGTTTGTTGAGCCAAAAAGGTTCCATTTCTTGTTATAATATTAGCACGCGAGGTTGGAAGTCAAACGGAGTCCATTTGGTTACTCAAATCCTTGTATTCTCGGATTGCACCCAAATTGGCCTCTGTTTGAGCCTATAACTTACAATCAAGTTTTTATTTTTCGTTAAGCGCAACGGAACTCGTTTGTTGAGTAAAAGAGGTTCAATTTTTTGTTATTATGGTAGCACGTGAGGTTGGAAAAAAAACAGAGTCCATTTGGTACTCAAATCTTTGTATTCTCGAATTGCACCCAAATTGCCCTCAAATTTAGCCTACAACGTCCAAACGAGTTTCCCTTTTTCGTTAAGCGCAACTGAACTCGTTTGTTGAGTCAAACAGGTTCAATTTTTCATTATTATGGTAGCACGTGACGTTCTAAGTCAAACGGAGTCCGTTTGATCACTCAACTCCTTGTATTCTCGGATTACACCCAAATTGGCCTCCAATTGAGGCTACAACGTACAAACAAGTTTTCCTTCTTCGTTAAGCGCCACCGAAATCGTTTCTTGAGCCAAACAGGTTCCATTTTTCGTTATTATGGTAGCACATGAGATTGGAAGTCAAACGGAGTCTATTTGGTCACTCAAATCCTTGTATTCTCGGATTGCACCCAAATTGGCCTTCAATTTAGCCTACAACGTCCAAACGAGTTTTTCTTCTTCGTAAAGTGCAACCGAACTCGTTTGTTGAGTCAAACAGGTTCCATTTTTTGTTATTATGGTAGCACGCAAGGTTGGAAGTCAACCGGAATCCATTTGGTCACTCAAATCATTATATTCCCTGATTCTACCCAAATTGGCCTCCGTTGGAGCCTACAACGTACAAACAATTTTTCTTCTTCGTTAAGCGCAATTGAATTTCTTTGTTGAATCAGACATGTTCAAATTGTCATTATTATTGTACCACGCGAGGTTAGAAGTCAAACAGAGTCTTTTTGGTCACTGAAATCCTTGTATTATTCGTTAAGCACAACCAAACTCGTTTGTTGAGCCAAAAAGTTTCCATTTTTTGTTATTATATTAGCACGCGAGGTTGGAAGTCAAACGGAGTCCATTTGGTTACTCAAATCATTGTATTCTCGGATTGCACCCAAATTGGCCTCCAATTGAGGCTACAACGTACAAACAAGTTTTCCTTTTTCGTTAAGCGCCACCGAAATCGTTTCTTGAGACAAACAGGTTCCATTTTTTGTTACTACGGTAGCACGTGAGGTTGGTAGTCAAACGGAGTCTATTTGGTTACTCAAATCCTTGTATTCTCGGATTGCACCCAAATTGGCCTTCAATTTAGCCGACAACGTCTAAACGAGTTTTCCTTCTTCGTAAAGTGCAACCGAATTCGTTTGTTGAGTCAAAAAGGTTCCATTTTTTGTTGTTATGGTAGTACGCGAGGTAGGAAGTCAAAGAGAGTCCATTTGGCACTCAAATCCTAGTATTCTCGAATTGCACCCAAATTGGCCTTCAATTTAGTCTACAACGTCCAAACGAGTTTTTCTTCTATTTAAAGTGCAACCGAACTCGTTTGTTGAGTCAAACAGGTTCCATTTTTTGTTATTATGGTAGCACGCAAGGTTGGAAGTCAAACGAAACCCGTTTGGTCACTCAAATCATTCTATTCCCGGATTCCACCCAAATTGGCCTTCGTTTGAGCCTACAACGTACAAACAATTTTTATTCTTCGTTAAGCGCAATTGAATTTCTTTGTTGAGTCAAACATGTTCAAACTGTCCTTATTATTGTATCACATGAGGTTAGAAGTCAAACGGAGTCTGTTTGGTCACTCAAATCCTTTTATTCTTCGTTAAGCACAACCGAACTCGTTTGTTGAGCCAAAAAGAGGTTCCATTTTTTGTTATAATATTAACACGCGAGGTTGGATTTCAAACGGAGTCCATGTGGTTACTCAAATCCTTGTATTCTCGGATTGCACCCAAATTGGCCTCTATTTGAGCCTATAACTTACAATCAAGTTTTTATTTTTCGTTAAGCGCAACCGAACTCGTTTGTTGAGTCAAAGAGTTTCAATTTTTTGTTATTATGGTAGCACGTGAGGTTGGAAAAAAAACAGAGTCTATTTGGTACTCAAATCTTTTTATTCTCGAATTGCACCCAAATTGCCCTCAAATTTAGCCTACAAGGTCCAAACGAGTTTTCCTTCTTCGTTAAGCGCAACTGAACTCGTTTGTTGAGTCAAACAGGTTCAATTTTTTCATTATTATGGTAGCACGTGACGTTGGAAGTCAAACGGAGTCCGTTTGGTCACTCAACTCCTTGTATTCTCGGATTACACCCAAATTGGCCTCCAATTGAGGCTACAACGTACAAACAAGTTTTTCTTCTTCGTTAAGCGCCACCGAAATCATTTCTTGAGCCAAACAGGTTCCATTTTTCGTTATTATGGAAGCACATGAGGTTGGAAGTCAAACAGAGTCTATTTAGTCACTCAAATCCTTGTATTCTCGGATTGCACCCAAATTGGCCTTCAATTTAGCCTACAACTTCCAAATGAGTTTTTCTTCTTCGTAAAGTGCGATCGAACTCGTTTGTTGAGACAAACAGGTTCCATTTTTTGTTATTATGGTAGCACGCAAGGTTGGAAGTCAAACGGAATCCATTTGCTCACTCAAATCATTCTATTCCCGGATTCCACCCAAATTGGCCTTCGTTTGAGCCTACAACGTACAAAAAAAATTTTCTTCTTCGTTAAGCGCAATTGAATTTCTTTGTTGATTCAGACATGTTCAAATTGTCATTATTATTGTACCACGCGAGGTTAGAAGTCAAACAGAGTCTGTTTGGTCACTCAAATCCTTGTATTCTTCGTTAAGCACAACCAAACTCGTTTGTTGAGCCAAAAAGGTTCCATTTTTTGTTATTATATTAGCACACGAGGTTGGAAGTCAAACGGATTCCATTTGGTTACTCAAATCCTTGTATTCTCGGATTGCACCCAAATTGGCCCTCTGTTTGAGCCAATAACGTACAATCAAGTTTTTCTTCTTCGTTAAGCGCAACCGAACTCGTTTGTTGAGTCAAAGAGGTTCAATTTTTTGTTATTATGGTAGCATGTGAGGTTGGAAGTAAAACAGAGTACATTTGGTACTCAAATCATTGTATTCTCGAATTGCACCAAAATTGGCCTCCGTTTGAGCCTATAACGTACAATCAAGTTTTTCTTCTTCGTTAAGCGCAACCGAACTCGTTGGTTGAATCAAAGAGGTTCAATTTTTTGTTATTATGGTAGCACGTGAGGTTGGTAGTAAAACAGAGTCCATTTGGTACTCAAATCTTTGTATTCTCGAATTGCACACAAAAATTACCCTCAAATTTAGCCTACAACGTCCAAACGAGTTTTCCTTCTTCGTTAAGCGCAACTTAACTCGTTTGTTGAGTCAAACAAGTTCATTTTTTCATTATTATGGTAGCGAATCACGTTGGAAGTCAAACGGAGTCCGTTTGGTCACTCAACTCCTAGTATTCTCGGATTGCACCCAAATTGGCCTCCAATTGAGGCTACAACGTACAAACAAGTTTTCCTTCTTTGTTAAGCGCCACCGAAATTGTTTCTTGAGCCAAACAGGTTTCATTTTTTGTTATTATGGTAGCACGTGAGGTTGGAAGTCAAACGGAGTCTATTTGGTCACTCAAATCCTTGTATTCTCGGAATGCTCCCAAATTGGCCTTTAATTTAGCCTACAACCTCCAAACGAGTTTTCTTTCTTCGTAAAATGCAACCGAACTCGTTTGTTAAGTCAAACAGGTATCATTTTTTGTTATTATGGTAGCACGCAAGGATGGAAGTCAAACGGAATCCATTTGGTCACTCAAATCATTCTATTCCCGTATTCCACCCAAATTGGCCTTCGTTTGAGCCTACAACGTACAAACACTTTTTATTCTTCGTTAAGCGCAATTGAATTTCTTTGTTGAGTCAGACATGTAAAAATTGTCATTATTATTGTACCACGCGAGGTTAGAAGTCAAACAGAGTCTGTTTGGTCACTCAAATCTTTGTATTCTTCGTTAAGCACAACCAAACTCGTTTATTGAGCCAAAAATGTTCCATTTTTTGTTATTATATTAGCACGCGAGGTTGAAAGTCAAACGGAGTCCATTTGGTTACTCAAATCCTTGTATTCTCGGATTGCACCCAAATTGGCCTCTATTTGAGCCTATAACGTACAATCAAGTTTTTCTTCTTTGTTAAGCACAACCGAACTCGTTTGTTGAGTCAAAGAGGTTCAATTTTTTGTTATTATGGTAGCATGTGAGGTTGGAAGTAAAATAGAGTACATTTGGTACTGAAATCTTTGTATTCTCCAATTGCACCCAAATTGCCCTCAAATTTATCCTACAACGTCCAAACGAGTTTTTCTTCTTCGTTAAGCGCAACTGAACTCGTTTGTTGAGTCAAACAGGTTCAATTTTTCATTATTCTGGTAGCACGTGACGTTGGAAGTCAAATGGATTCCGTTTGGTCACTCAACTCCTTGTATTCTCGAATTGCACCCAAATTGGCCTCCAATTGAGGTTACAACGTACAAACAAGTTTTCCTTTTTCGTAAAGTGCAACCGAACTCGTTTGTTGAGTCAAAAAGGTTTTATTTTTTGTTATTATGGTAGTACGCGAGGTAGGAAGTCAAAGAGAGTCCATTTGGCATTCAAATCCTTGTATTCTCGGATTGCACCCAAATTGGCCTTCAATTTAGTCTACAACGTCCAAACGAGTTTTTCTTCTTTTTAAAGTGCAACCGAACTCGTTTGTTGAGTCAAACTTGTTCCATTTTTTGTTATTATGGTAGCACGCAAGGTTGGAAGTCAAACGAAACCCATTTGGTCACTCAAATCATTCTATTCTCGGATTCCACCCAAATTGGCTTTCGTTTTAGCCTACAACGTACAAACAATTTTTATTCTTCGTTAAGCGCAATTGAATTTCTTTGTTGAGTCAAACATGTTCAAACTGTCCTTATTATTGTATCACGCGAGGTTAGAAGTCAAACGGAGTCTGTTTGGTCACTCAAAAATTCTTTTATTCTTCGTTAAGCACAACCGAATTCGTTTGTTGAGCCAAAAAGGTTCCATTTTTTGTTATAATATTAGCACGCGAGGTTGGAAGTCAAACGGAGTCCATTTGGTTACTCAAATCCTTGTATTCTCGGATTGCACCCAAATTGGACTCTGTTTGAGCCTATAACTTACAATCAAGTTTTTTTTTTCGTTAAGCGCAACCGAACTCGTTTGTTGAGTCAAAGAGGATCAATTTTTTGTTATTATGGTAGCACATGAGGTTGGAAAAAAAACAGAGTCCATTTGGTACTCAAAACTTTGTATGCTCGAATTGCACCCAATTTGCCCTCAAATTTAGCCTACAACGTCCAAACGAGTTTTCCTTCGTCGTTAAGCGCAACTCAACTCGTTTGTTGAGTCAAACAGGTTCAATTTTTCATTATTATGGTAGCACATGACGTTGGAAGTCAAATGGAGTCCGTTTGGTCACTCAACTCCTTGTATTCTCGAATTGCACCCAAATTGGCCTTTAATTGAGGCTACAACGTACAAACAAGTTTTCCTTCTTCGTTAAGCGCCACCAAATAAGTTTCTTGAGCCAAACAGGTTCCATTTTTCGTTATTATGGTAGCCCGTGAGGTTGGAAGTCAAACGGAGTCTATTTGGTCACTCAAATCCTTGTATTCTCGGAATGCACCAAAATTGGCCCTCAATTTAGCCTACAACGTCCAAACGAGTTTTCCTTCTTCGTAAAGTGAAACCGAACTCGTTTGTTGAGTCAAACAGGTTCCATTTTTTGTTATTATGGTAGCACGCAAGGTTGGAAGTCAAACGGAATCCATTTGGTCACTCAAATCATTCTATTCCCGGTTTCCACCCAAATTGGCCTTCGTTTGAGCCTACAACGTACAAACAATTTTTCTTCTTCGTTAAGTGCAATTGAATTTCTTTGTTGCGTCAGACATGTTAAAATTTTCATTATTATTGTACCACGCGAGGTTAGAAGTCAAACAGAGTCTGTTTGGTCACGCAAATCCTTGTATTTTTCGTTAAGCACAACCAAACTCGTTTGTTGAGCCAAAAAGGTTCCATTTTTTGTTATTATATTAGCACGCGAGGTTGGAAGTCAAACGGAGTCCATTTGGTTACTCAAATCCTTGTATTCTCGGATTGCACGCAAATTGGCCTCTGTTTGAGCCTATAACGTACAATCAAGTTTTTCTTATTCGTTAAGCGCAACCGAACTCGTTTGTTGAGTCAAAGAGGTTCAATTTTATGTTATTATGGTAGCATGTGAGGTTGGAAGTAAAAATGAGTACATTTGGTACTCAAATCTTTGTATTCTCGAATTGCACCCAAATTGCCCTCAAATTTAGCCTACAACGTCCAAACGAGTTTTCCTTCTTTGTTAAGCGCAACTGAACTCGTTTGTTGAGTCAAACAGGTTCAATTTTTCATTACTATGGTAGCACGTGATGTTGGAAGTCAAACAGAGTTCGTTTGGTCACTCAACTCCTTGTATTCTCGAATTGCACCCAAATTGGCCTCCAATTGAGGTTACAACGTACAAACAAGTTTTCCTTTTTCGTTAAGCGCCACCGAAATCGTTTCTTGAGACAAACAGGTTCCATTTTTCGTTATTATGGAAGCACGTGAGGTTGGAAGTCAAACGGAGTCTATTTGGTCACTAAAATCCTTGTATTCTCGGATTGCACCCAAATTGGCCTTCAATTTCGCCTACAACGTCCAAACGAGTTTTTCTTCTTCGTAAAGTGCAACCAAACTCGTTTGTTGAATAAAAAAGGTTCCATTTCTTGTTATTATGGTAGTACGCGAGGTAGGAAGTCAAAGAGAGTCCATTTGGCACTCAAATCCTTGTATTCTCGAATTGCACCCAAATTGGCCTTCAATTTAGTCTACAACGTCCAAACGAGTTTTTCTTCTTTTTAAAGTGCAACCGAACTCGTTTGTTGAGTCAAACAGGTTCCATTTTTTGTTATTATGGTATCACGCAAGGTTGGAAGTCAAACGAAACCCATTTGGTCACTCAAATTATTCTATTCCCGGATTCCACCCAAATTGGCTTTCGTTTGAGCCTACAACGCTTCGTTAAGCGCAATTGAATTTCTTTGTTGAGTCAAACATGTTCAAACTGTCCTTATTATTGTATCACGCGAGGTTAGAAGTCAAACGGAGTCTGTTTGGTCACTCAAATCCTTGTATTATTCGTTAAGCACAACCGAACTCGTTTGTTGAGCCAAAAAGGTTCCATTTTTTGTTATAATATTAGCACGCGAGGTTGGAAGTCAAACGGAGTCCATTTGGTTACTCAAATCCTTGTATTCTCGGATTGCACCCAAATTGGCCTCTGTTTGAGCCTATAACTTACAATCAAGTTTTTATTTTTCGTTAAGCGCAACGGAACTCGTTTGTTGAGTCAAAGAGGTTCAATTTTTTGTTATTATGGTAGCACGTGAGGTTGGAAAAAAAACAGAGTCCATTTGGTACTCAAATCTTTGTATTCTCGAATTGCACCCAAATTGCCCTCAAATTTAGCCATACAACGTCCAAACGAGTTTCCCTTCTTCGTTAAGCGCAACTGAACTCGTTTGTTGAGTCAAACAGGTTCAATTTTTCATTATTATGGTAGCACATGACGTTCTAAGTCAAACGGAGTCCGTTTGATCACTCAACTCCTTGTATTCTCGGATTACACCCAAATTGGCCTCCAATTGAGGCTACAACGTACAAACAAGTTTTCCTTCTTCGTTAAGCGCCACCGAAATCGTTTCTTGAGCCAAACAGGTTCCATTTTTTGTTATTATGGTAGCACATGAGATTGGAAGTCAAACGGAGTCTATTTGGTCACTCAAATCCTTGTATTCTCGGATTGCACCCAAATTGGCCTTCAATTTAGCCTACAACGTCCAAACGAGTTTTTCTTCTTCGTAAAGTGCAACCGAACTCGTTTGTTGAGTCAAACAGGTTCCATTTTTTGTTATTATGGTACCACGCAAGGTTGGAAGTCAACCGGAATCCATTTGGTCACTCAAATCATTATATTCCCTGATTCTACCCAAATTGGCCTCCGTTGGAGCCTACAACGTACAAACAATTTTTCTTCTTCGTTAAGCGCAATTGAATTTCTTTGTTGAATCAGACATGTTCAAATTGTCATTATTATTGTACCACGCGAGGTTAGAAGTCAAACAGAGTCTGTTTGGTCACTGAAATCCTTGTATTATTCGTTAAGCACAACCAAACTCGTTTGTTGAGCCAAAAAGGTTCCATTTTTTGTTATTATATTAGCACGCGAGGTTGGAAGTCAAACGGAGTCCATTTGGTTACTCAAATCATTGTATTCTCGGATTGCACCCAAATTGGCCTCCAATTGAGGCTACAACGTACAAACAAGTTTTCCTTCTTCGTTAAGCGCCACCGAAATCGTTTCTTGAGCCAAACAGGTTCCATTTTTTGTTATTATGGTAGCACGTGAGGTTGGAAGTCAAACGGAGTCTATTTGGTCACTCAAATCCTTGTATTCTCGGAATGCACCCAAATTGGCCTTCAATTTAGCCTACAACGTCTAAACGAGTTTTCCTTCTTCGTAAAGTGCAACCAAACTCGTTTGTTAAGTCAAACAGGTACCATTTTTTGTTATTATGGTAGCACGCAAGGTTGGAAGTCAAACGGAATCCATTTGCTCACTCAAATCATTCTATTCCCGGATTCCACCCAAATTGGCTTTCGTTTGAGCCTACAACGTACAAACAATTTTTATTCTTCGTTAAGCGCAATTGAATTTCTTTGTTTAGTCAAACATGTTCAAATTGTCCTTATTAATGTATCACGTGAGGTTAGAAGTCAAACGGAGTCTGTTTGGTCACTCAAATCCTTGTATTCTTCGTTAAGCACAACCGAACTCGTTTGTTGAGCCAAAAAGGTTCCATTTTTTGTTATAATATTAGCACGTGAGGTTGGAAGTCAAACGGAGTCCATTTGATTACTCAAATCCTTGTATTCTCGGATTGCACCCAAATTGGACTCTGTTTGAGTCTATAACTTACAATCAAGTTTTTCTTTTTCGTTAAGCGCAACTGAACTCGTTTGTTGAGTCAAAGAGGTTCAATTTTTTGTTATTATGGTAGCACGTGAGGTTGGAAAAAAAAACAGAGTCCATTTGGTACTCAAATCTTTGTATTCTCGAATTGCACCCAAATTGCCCTCAAATTTAGCCTACAAGGTCCAAACGAGTTTTCCTTCTTCGTTAAGCGCAACTGAACTCGTTTGTTGAGTCAAACAGGTTCACTTTTTCATTATTATGGTAGCACGTGACGATGGAAGTCAAATGGAGTCCGTTCGGTCACTCAACTCCTTGTATCCTCGGATTGCACCCAAATTGGCCTTTAATTGAGGCTACAACGTACAAACAAGTTTTCCTTCTCCGTTAAGCGCCACCAAATAAGTTTCTTGAGCCAAACAGGTTCCATTTTTCGTTATTATGGTAGTCCGTGAGGTTGGAAATCAAACGGAGTCTATTTGGTCACTCAAATCCTTGTATTCTCGGAATGCACCCAAATTGGCCTTAAATTTAGCCTACAACGTCCAACGAGTTTTTCTTCTTTTTAAAGTGCAACCGAACTCGTTTATTGAGTCAAACAGGTTCCATTTTTTGTTATTATGGTAGCACGCAAGGTTGGAAGTCAAACGGAATCCATTTGGTCACTCAAATCATTCTATTCCCGGATTCCACCCGAATTGGCTTTCGTTTGAGCCTACAACGTACAAACAATTTTTATTCTTCGTTAAGCGCAATTGAATTTGTTTGTTGAGTCTGACATGTTCAAATTGTCATTATTATGGCATCACGCGAGGTTAGAAGTCAAACAGAGTCTGTTTGGTCACTCAAATCCTTGTATTCTTCGTTAAGCACAACCGAACTCGTTTGTTATGCCAAAAAGGTTCCATTTTTTGTTATTATATTAGCACGCGAGGTTGGAATTCAAATGGAGTCCATTTGGTTACTCAAATCCTTGTATTCTCGGATTGCACCCAAATTGGCCTCTGTTTGAGCCTATAACTTACAATCAAGTTTTTATTTTTCGTTAAGCACAACCGAACTCGTTCGTTGAGTCAAAGAGGTTCAATTTTTTGTTATTATGGTAGCACGTGTGGTTGGAAAAAAAACAGAGTCCATTTGGTACTCAAATCTTTGTATTCTCGAATTGCACCCAAATTGCCCTCAAATTTAGCCTACAACGTCCAAACGAGTTTCCCTTCTTCGTTAAGCGCAACTGAACTCGTTTGTTGAGTCAAACAGGTTCAATTTTCATTATTATGGTAGCACGTGACGTTGGAAGTCAAACGGAGTCCGTTTGGTCACTCAACTCCTTGTATTCTCGGATTGCACCCAAATTGGCCTCCAATTGAGGCTATAACGTACAAACAAGTTTTACTTCTTCGTTAGGTGCCACCGAAATCGTTCTTGAGCCAAACAGGTTCCATTTTTCGTTATTATGGTTGCACATGAGGTTGGAAGTCAAACGGAGTCTATTTGGTCACTTAAATCCTTGTATTCTCGGATTGCACCCAAATTGGCCTTCAATTTAGCCTACAACGTCCAAACGAGTTTTATTTCTTCGTAAAGTGCAACTAAACTCGTTTGTTGAGTCAAACAGGTTCCATTTTTTGTTATTATGGTAGCACGCAAGGTTGGAAGTCAAACGGAATCCATTTGGTCACTCAAATCATTATATTCCCTGATTCCACCCAAATTGGCCTTCGTTTGAGCCTACAACGTACAAACAATTTTTATTCTTCGTTAAGCGCAATTGAATTTGTTTGTTGAGTTAGACATGTTCAAATTGTCATTATTATTGTACACGCGAGGTTAGAATTCAAACAGAGTCTGTTTGGTCACTGAAATCCTTGTAATATTCGTTAAGCACAACCAAACTCGTTTGTTGAGCCAAAAAGGTTCCATTTTTTGTTATTATATTAGCACGCGAGGTTGGAAGTCAAACGGAGTCCATTTGGTTACTCAAATCCTTGTATTCTCGGATTGCACCCAAATTGGCCTCTATTTGAGCCTATAACTTACAATCAAGTTTTTATTTTCCGTTAAGCGCAACCGAACTCGTTTGTTGAGTCAAAAAGGTTCAATTTTTTGTTATTATGGTAGCACGTGAGGTTGGAAAAAAAACAGAGTCCATTTGGTACTCAAATCTTTGTATTCTCGAATTGCACCCAAATTGCCCTCAAATTTAGCCTACAACGTCCAAACGAGTTTCCCTTCTTCGTTAAGCCCAACTGAACTCGTTCGTTGAGTCAAACAGGTTCAATTTTTCATTATTATGGTAGCACGTGACGTTGGAAGTCAAACGGAGTCCGTTCGGTCACTCAACTCCGTGTATTCTCGGATTACACCCAAATTGGCCTCCAATTGAGGCTACAACGTACAAACAAGTTTTCCTTTTTCGTTAAGCGCCACCGAAATCGTTTCTTGAGACAAACAGGTTCCATTTTTTGTTACTACGGTAGCACGTGAGGTTGGTAGTCAAACGGAGTCTATTTGGTTACTCAAATCCTTGTATTCTCGGATTGCACCCAAATTGGCCTTCAATTTAGCCGACAACGTCTAAACGAGTTTTCCTTCTTCGTAAAGTGCAACCGAATTCGTTTGTTGAGTCAAAAAGGTTCCATTTTTTGTTGTTATGGTAGTACGCGAGGTAGGAAGTCAAAGAGAGTCCATTTGGCACTCAAATCCTAGTATTCTCGAATTGCACCCAAATTGGCCTTCAATTTAGTCTACAACGTCCAAACGAGTTTTTCTTCTATTTAAAGTGCAACCGAACTCGTTTGTTGAGTCAAACAGGTTCCATTTTTTGTTATTATGGTAGCACGCAAGGTTGGAAGTCAAACGAAACCCGTTTGGTCACTCAAATCATTCTATTCCCGGATTCCACCCAAATTGGCCTTCGTTTGAGCCTACAACGTACAAACAATTTTTATTCTTCGTTAAGCGCAATTGAATTTCTTTGTTGAGTCAAACATGTTCAAACTATCCTTATTATTGTATCACATGAGGTTAGAAGTCAAACGGAGTCTGTTTGGTCACTCAAATCCTTTTATTCTTCGTTAAGCACAACCGAACTCGTTTGTTGAGCCAAAAGAGGTTCCATTTTTTGTTATAATATTAACACGCGAGGTTGGAAGTCAAACGGAGTCCATGTGGTTACTCAAATCCTTGTATTCTCGGATTGCACCCAAATTGGCCTCTATTTGAGCCTATATCTTACAATCAAGTTTTTATTTTTCGTTAAGCGCAACCGAACTCGTTTGTTGAGTCAAAGAGGTTCAATTTTTTGTTATTATGGTAGCACGTGAGGTTGGAAAAAAAACAGAGTCTATTTGGTACTCAAATCTTTGTATTCTCGAATTGCACCCAAATTGCCCTCAAATTTAGCCTACAACGTCCAAACGAGTTTCCCTTCTTCGTTAAGCGCAACTGAACTCGTTTGTTGAGTCAAACAGGTTCAATTTTTCATTATTATGGTAGCACGTGACGTTGGAAGTCAAACGGAGTCCGTTTGGTCACTCAACTCCTTGTATTCTCGGATTGCACCCAAATTGGCCTCCAATTGAGGCTATAACGTACAAACAAGTTTTACTTCTTCGTTAGGTGCCACCGAAATCGTTCTTGAGCCAAACAGGTTCCATTTTCGTTATTATGGTTGCACATGAGGTTGGAAGTCAAACGGAGTCTATTTGGTCACTTAAATCCTTGTATTCTCGGATTGCACCCAAATTGGCCTTCAATTTAGCCTACAACGTCCAAACGAGTTTTATTTCTTCGTAAAGTGCAACTAAACTCGTTTGTTGAGTCAAACAGGTTCCATTTTTTGTTATTATGGTAGCACGCAAGGTTGGAAGTCAAACGGAATCCATTTGGTCACTCAAATCATTATATTCCCTGATTCCACCCAAATTGGCCTTCGTTTGAGCCTACAACGTACAAACAATTTTTATTCTTCGTTAAGCGCAATTGAATTTGTTTGTTGAGTCAGACATGTTCAAATTGTCATTATTATTGTACCACGCGAGGTTAGAATTCAAACAGAGTCTGTTTGGTCACTGAAATCCTTGTAATATTCGTTAAGCACAACCAAACTCGTTTGTTGAGCCAAAAAGGTTCCATTTTTTGTTATTATATTAGCACGCGAGGTTGGAAGTCAAACGGAGTCCATTTGGTTACTCAAATCCTTGTATTCTCGGATTGCACCCAAATTGGCCTCTATTTGAGCCTATAACTTACAATCAAGTTTTTATTTTCCGTTAAGCGCAACCGAACTCGTTTGTTGAGTCAAAAAGGTTCAATTTTTTGTTATTATGGTAGCACGTGAGGTTGGAAAAAAACAGAGTCCATTTGGTACTCAAATCTTTGTATTCTCGAATTGCACCCAAATTGCCCTCAAATTTAGCCTACAACGTCCAAACGAGTTTCCCCTTCTTCGTTAAGCGCAACTGAACTCGTTTGTTTGAGTCAAACAGGTTCCATTTTTTGTTATTATGGTATCACGCAAGGTTGGAAGTCAAACGAAACCCATTTGGTCACTCAAATTATTCTATTCCCCGGATTCCACCCAAATTGGCTTTCGTTTGAGCCTACAACGCTTCGTTAAGCGCAATTGAATTTCTTTGTTGAGTCAAACATGTTCAAACTGTCCTTATTATTGTATCACGCGAGGTTAGAAGTCAAACGGAGTCTGTTTGGGTCACTCAAATCCTTGTATTATTCGTTAAGCACAACCGAACTCGTTTGTTGAGCCAAAAAGGTTCCATTTTTTGTTATAATATTAGCACGCGAGGTTGGAAGTCAAACGGAGTCCATTTGGTTACTCAAATCCTTGTATTCTCCGGATTGCACCCAAATTGGCCTCTGTTTGAGCTATAACTTACAATCAAGTTTTTATTTTTCGTTAAGCGCAACGGAACTCGTTTGTTGAGTCAAAGAGGTTCAATTTTTTGTTATTATGGTAGCACGTGAGGTTGGAAAAAAAACAGAGTCCATTTGGTACTCAAATCTTTGTATTCTCGAATTGCACCCAAATTGCCCTCAAATTTAGCCTACAACGTCCAAACGAGTTTCCCTTCTTCGTTAAGCGCAACTGAACTCGTTTGTTGAGTCAAACAGGTTCAATTTTTCATTATTATGGTAGCACATGACGTTCTAAGTCAAACGGAGTCCGTTTGATCACTCAAACTCCTTGTATTCTCGGATTACACCCAAATTGGCCTCCAATTGAGGCTACCAACGTACAAACAAGTTTTCCTTCTTCGTTAAGCGCCACCGAAATCGTTTCTTGAGCCAAACAGGTTCCATTTTTCGTTATTATGGTAGCACATGAGATTGGAAGTCAAACGGAGTCTATTTGGTCACTCAAATCTTGTATTCTCGGATTGCACCCAAATTGGCCTTCAATTTAGCCTACACGTCCAAACGAGTTTTTCTTCTTCGTAAAGTGCAACCGAACTCGTTTGTTGAGTCAAACAGGTTCCATTTTTTGTTATTATGGTACCGACGCAAGGTTGGAAGTCAACCGGAATCCATTTGGTCCTCAAATCATTATATTCCCTGATTCTACCCAAATGGCCTCCGTTGGAGCCTACAACGTACAAACAATTTTTCTTCTTCGTTAAGCGCAATTGAATTTCTTTGTTGAATCAGACATGTTCAAATTGTCATTATTATTGTACCACGGCGAGGTTAGAAGTCAAACAGAGTCTGTTTGGTCACTGAATCCTTGTATTATTCGTTAAGCACAACCAAACTCGTTTGTTGAGCCAAAAAGGTTCCATTTTTTGTTATTATATTAGCACGCGAGGTTTGGAAGTCAAACGGAGTCCATTTGGTTACTCAAATCATTGTATTCTCGGATTGCACCCAAATTGGCCTCCAATTGAGGCTACAACGTACAAACAAGTTTTCCTTCTTCGTTAAGCGCCACCGAAATCGTTTCTTGAGCCAAACAGGTTCCATTTTTTGTTATTATGGTAGCACGTGAGGTTGGAAGTCAAACGGAGTCTATTTGGTCACTCAAATCCTTGTATTCTCGGAATGCACCCAAATTGGCCTTCAATTTAGCCTACAACGTCTAAACGAGTTTTCCTTCTTCGTAAAGTGCAACCAAACTCGTTTGTTAAGTCAAACAGGTACCATTTTTTGTTATTATGGTAGCACGCAAGGTTGGAAGTCAAACGGAATCCATTTGCTCACTCAAATCATTCTATTCCCGGATTCCACCCAAATTGGCTTTCGTTTGAGCCTACAACGTACAAACAATTTTTATTCTTCGTTAAGCGCAATTGAATTTCTTTGTTTAGTCAAACATGTTCAAATTGTCCTTATTAATGTATCACGTGAGGTTAGAAGTCAAACGGAGTCTGTTTGGTCACTCAAATCCTTGTATTCTTCGTTAAGCACAACCGAACTCGTTTGTTGAGCCAAAAAGGTTCCATTTTTTGTTATAATATTAGCACGTGAGGTTGGAAGTCAAACGGAGTCCATTTGATTACTCAAATCCTTGTATTCTCGGATTGCACCCAAATTGGACTCTGTTTGAGTCTATAACTTACAATCAAGTTTTTCTTTTTCGTTAAGCGCAACTGAACTCGTTTGTTGAGTCAAAGAGGTTCAATTTTTGTTATTATGGTAGCACGTGAGGTTGGAAAAAAAACAGAGTCCATTTGGTACTCAAATCTTTGTATTCTCGAATTGCACCCAAATTGCCCTCAAATTTAGCCTACAAGGTCCAAACGAGTTTTCCTTCTTCGTTAAGCGCAACTGAACTCGTTTGTTGAGTCAAACAGGTTCACTTTTTCATTATTATGGTAGCACGTGACGATGGAAGTCAAATGGAGTCCGTTCGGTCACTCAACTCCTTGTATCCTCGGATTGCACCCAAATTGGCCTTTAATTGAGGCTACAACGTACAAACAAGTTTTCCTTCTCCGTTAAGCGCCACCAAATAAGTTTCTTGAGCCAAACAGGTTCCATTTTTCGTTATTATGGTAGTCCGTGAGGTTGGAAATCAAACGGAGTCTATTTGGTCACTCAAATCCTTGTATTCTCGGAATGCACCCAAATTGGCCTTCAATTTAGCCTACAACGTCCAACGAGTTTTTCTTCTTTTTAAAGTGCAACCGAACTCGTTTATTGAGTCAAACAGGTTCCATTTTTTGTTATTATGGTAGCACGCAAGGTTGGAAGTCAAACGGAATCCATTTGTCACTCAAATCATTCTATTCCCGGATTCCACCCGAATTGGCTTTCGTTTGAGCCTACAACGTACAAACAATTTTTATTCTTCGTTAAGCGCAATTGAATTTGTTTGTTGAGTCTGACATGTTCAAATTGTCATTAATATGGCATCACGCGAGGTTAGAAGTCAAACAGAGTCTGTTTGGTCACTCAAATCCTTGTATTCTTCGTTAAGCACAACCGAACTCGTTTGTTATGCCAAAAAGGTTCCATTTTTTGTTATTATATTAGCACGCGAGGTTGGAATTCAAATGGAGTCCATTGGTTACTCAAATCCTTGTATTCTCGGATTGCACCCAAATTGGCCTCTGTTTGAGCCTATAACTTACAATCAAGTTTTTATTTTTCGTTAAGCCACAACCGAACTCGTTCGTTGAGTCAAAGAGGTTCAATTTTTTGTTATTATGGTAGCACGTGTGGTTGGAAAAAAAACAGAGTCCATTTGGTACTCAAATCTTTGTATTCTCGAATTGCACCCAAATTGCCCTCAAATTTAGCCTACAACGTCCAAACGAGTTTCCCTTCTTCGTTAAGCGCAACTGAACTCGTTTGTTGAGTCAAACAGGTTCAATTTTTCATTATTATGGTAGCACGTGACGTTGGAAGTCAAACGGAGTCCGTTTGGTCACTCAACTCCTTGTATTCTCGGATTGCACCCAAATTGGCCTCCAATTGAGGCTATAACGTACAAACAAGTTTTACTTCTTCGTTAGGTGCCACCGAAATCGTTCTTGAGCCAAACAGGTTCCATTTTTCGTTATTATGGTTGCACATGAGGTTGGAAGTCAAACGGAGTCTATTTGGTCACTTAAATCCTTGTATTCTCGGATTGCACCCAAATTGGCCTTCAATTTAGCCTACAACGTCCAAACGAGTTTTATTTCTTCGTAAAGTGCAACTAAACTCGTTTGTTGAGTCAAACAGGTTCCATTTTTTGTTATTATGGTAGCACGCAAGGTTGGAAGTCAAACGGAATCCATTTGGTCACTCAAATCATTATATTCCCTGATTCCACCCAAATTGGCCTTCGTTTGAGCCTACAACGTACAGACAATTTTATTCTTCGTTAAGCGCAATTGAATTTGTTTGTTGAGTTAGACATGTTCAAATTGTCATTATTATTGTACCACGCGAGGTTAGAATTCAAACAGAGTTCTGTTTGGTCACTGAAATCCTTGTAATATTCGTTAAGCACAACCAAACTCGTTTGTTGAGCCAAAAAGGTTCCATTTTTGTTATTATATTAGCACGCGAGGTTGGAAGTCAAACGGAGTCCATTTGGTTACTTCAAATCCTTGTATTCTCGGATTGCACCCAAATTGGCCTCTATTTGAGCCTATAACTTACAATCAAGTTTTTATTTTCCGTTAGCGCAACCGAACTCGTTTGTTGAGTCAAAAAGGTTCAATTTTTTGTTATTATGGTAGCACGTGAGGTTGGAAAAAAAACAGAGTCCATTTGGTACTCAAATCTTTGTATTCTCGAATTGCAACCCAAATTGCCCTCAAATTTAGCCTACAACGTCCAAACGAGTTTCCCTTCTTCGTTAAGCCCAACTGAACTCGTTCGTTGAGTCAAACAGGTTCAATTTTTCATTATTATGTAGCACGTGACGTTGGAAGTCAAACGGAGTCCGTTCGGGTCACTCAACTCCGTGTATTCTCGGGATTACACCCAAATTGGCCTCCAATTGAGGCTACAACGTACAAACAAGTTTCCTTTTTCGTTAAGCGCCACCGAAATCGTTTCTTGAGACAAACAGGTTCCATTTTTTGTTACTACGGTAGCACGTGAGGTTGGTAGTCAAACGGAGTCTATTTGGTTACTCAAATCCTTGTATTCTCGGATTGCACCCAAATTGGCCTTCAATTTAGCCGACAACGTCTAAACGAGTTTTCCTTCTTCGTAAAGTGCAACCGAATTCGTTTGTTGAGTCAAAAAGGTTCCATTTTTTGTTGTTATGGTAGTACGCGAGGTAGGAAGTCAAAGAGAGTCCATTTGGCACTCAAATCCTAGTATTCTCGAATTGCACCCAAATTGGCCTTCAATTTAGTCTACAACGTCCAAACGAGTTTTTCTTCTATTTAAAGTGCAACCGAACTCGTTTGTTGAGTCAAACAGGTTCCATTTTTGTTATTATGGTAGCACGCAAGGTTGGAAGTCAAACGAAACCCGTTTGGTCACTCAAATCATTCTATTCCCGGATTCCACCCAAATTGGCCTTCGTTTGAGCCTACAACGTACAAACAATTTTTATTCTTCGTTAAGCGCAATTGAATTTCTTTGTTGAGTCAAACATGTTCAAACTATCCTTATTATTGTATCACATGAGGTTAGAAGTCAAACGGAGTCTGTTTGGTCACTCAAATCCTTTTATTCTTCGTTAAGCACAACCGAACTCGTTTGTTGAGCCAAAAAGAGGTTCCATTTTTTGTTATAATATTAACACGCGAGGTTGGAAGTCAAACGGAGTCCATGTGGTTACTCAAATCCTTGTATTCTCGGATTGCACCCAAATTGGCCTCTATTTGAGCCTATATCTTACAATCAAGTTTTTATTTTTCGTTAAGCGCAACCGAACTCGTTTGTTGAGTCAAAGAGGTTCAATTTTTTGTTATTATGGTAGCACGTGAGGTTGGAAAAAAAACAGAGTCTATTTGGTACTCAAATCTTTGTATTCTCGAATTGCACCCAAATTGCCCTCAAATTTAGCCTACAACGTCCAAACGAGTTTCCCTTCTTCGTTAAGCGCAACTGAACTCGTTTGTTGAGTCAAACAGGTTCAATTTTTCATTATTATGGTTAGCACGTGACGTTGGAAGTCAAACGGAGTCCGTTTGGTCACTCAACTCCTTGTATTCTCGGATTGCACCCAAATTGGCCTCCAATTGAGGCTATAACGTACAAACAAGTTTTACTTCTTCGTTAGGTGCCACCGAAATCGTTCTTGAGCCAAACAGGTTCCATTTTTCGTTATTATGGTTGCACATGAGGTTGGAAGTCAAACGGAGTCTATTTGGTCACTTAAATCCTTGTATTCTCGGATTGCACCCAAATTGGCCTTCAATTTAGCCTACAACGTCCAAACGAGTTTTATTTCTTCGTAAAGTGCAACTAAACTCGTTTGTTGAGTCAAACAGGTTCCATTTTTTGTTATTATGGTAGCACGCAAGGTTGGAAGTCAAACGGAATCCATTTGGTCACTCAAATCATTATATTCCCTGATTCCACCCAAATTGGCCTTCGTTTGAGCCTACAACATACAATTTTTATTCTTCGTTAAGCGCAATTGAATTTGTTTGTTGAGTCAGACATGTTCAAATTGTCATTATTATTGTACCACGCGAGGTTAGAATTCAAACAGAGTCTGTTTGGTCACTGAAATCCTTGTAATATTCGTTAAGCACAACCAAACTCGTTTGTTGAGCCAAAAAGGTTCCATTTTTTGTTATTATATTAGCACGCGAGGTTGGAAGTCAAACGGAGTCCATTTGGTTACTCAAATCCTTGTATTCTCGGATTGCACCCAAATTGGCCTCTATTTGAGCCTATAACTTACAATCAAGTTTTTATTTTCCGTTAAGCGCAACCGAACTCGTTTGTTGAGTCAAAAAGGTTCAATTTTTTGTTATTATGGTAGCACGTGAGGTTGGAAAAAAAACAGAGTCCATTTGGTACTCAAATCTTTGTATTCTCGAATTGCACCCAAATTGCCCTCAAATTTAGCCTACAACGTCCAAACGAGTTTCCCTTCTTCGTTAAGCGCAACTGAACTCGTTTGTTGAGTCAAACAGGTTCCATTTTTTGTTATTATGGTATCACGCAAGGTTGGAAGTCAAACGAAACCCATTTGGTCACTCAAATTATTCTATTCCCGGATTCCACCCAAATTGGCTTTCGTTTGAGCCTACAACGCTTCGTTAAGCGCAATTGAATTTCTTTGTTGAGTCAAACATGTTCAAACTGTCCTTATTATTGTATCACGCGAGGTTAGAAGTCAAACGGAGTCTGTTTGGTCACTCAAATCCTTGTATTATTCGTTAAGCACAACCGAACTCGTTTGTTGAGCCAAAAAGGTTCCATTTTTTGTTATAATATTAGCACGCGAGGTTGGAAGTCAAACGGAGTCCATTTGGTTACTCAAATCCTTGTATTCTCGGATTGCACCCAAATTGGCCTCTGTTTGAGCCTATAACTTACAATCAAGTTTTTATTTTTCGTTAAGCGCAACGGAACTCGTTTGTTGAGTCAAAGAGGTTCAATTTTTTGTTATTATGGTAGCACGTGAGGTTGGAAAAAAAACAGAGTCCATTTGGTACTCAAATCTTTGTATTCTCGAATTGCACCCAAATTGCCCTCAAATTTAGCCTACAACGTCCAAACGAGTTTCCCTTCTTCGTTAAGCGCAACTGAACTCGTTTGTTGAGTCAAACAGGTTCAATTTTTCATTATTATGGTAGCACATGACGTTCTAAGTCAAACGGAGTCCGTTTGATCACTCAACTCCTTGTATTCTCGGATTACACCCAAATTGGCCTCCAATTGAGGCTACAACGTACAAACAAGTTTTCCTTCTTCGTTAAGCGCCACCGAAATCGTTTCTTGAGCCAAACAGGTTCCATTTTTCGTTATTATGGTAGCACATGAGATTGGAAGTCAAACGGAGTCTATTTGGTCACTCAAATCCTTGTATTCTCGGATTGCACCCAAATTGGCCTTCAATTTAGCCTACAACGTCCAAACGAGTTTTTCTTCTTCGTAAAGTGCAACCGAACTCGTTTGTTGAGTCAAACAGGTTCCATTTTTTGTTATTATGGTACCACGCAAGGTTGGAAGTCAACCGGAATCCATTTGGTCACTCAAATCATTATATTCCCTGATTCTACCCAAATTGGCCTCCGTTGGAGCCTACAACGTACAAACAATTTTCTTCTTCGTTAAGCGCAATTGAATTTCTTTGTTGAATCAGACATGTTCAAATTGTCATTATTATTGTACCACGCGAGGTTAGAAGTCAAACAGAGTCTGTTTGGTCACTGAAATCCTTGTATTATTCGTTAAGCACAACCAAACTCGTTTGTTGAGCCAAAAAGGTTCCATTTTTTGTTATTATATTAGCACGCGAGGTTGGAAGTCAAACGGAGTCCATTTGGTTACTCAAATCATTGTATTCTCGGATTGCACCCAAATTGGCCTCCAATTGAGGCTACAACGTACAAACAAGTTTTCCTTCTTCGTTAAGCGCCACCGAAATCGTTTCTTGAGCCAAACAGGTTCCATTTTTTGTTATTATGGTAGCACGTGAGGTTGGAAGTCAAACGGAGTCTATTTGGTCACTCAAATCCTTGTATTCTCGGAATGCACCCAAATTGGCCTTCAATTTAGCCTACAACGTCTAAACGAGTTTTCCTTCTTCGTAAAGTGCAACCAAACTCGTTTGTTAAGTCAAACAGGTACCATTTTTTGTTATTATGGTAGCACGCAAGGTTGGAAGTCAAACGGAATCCATTTGCTCACTCAAATCATTCTATTCCCGGATTCCACCCAAATTGGCTTTCGTTTGAGCCTACAACGTACAAACAATTTTTATTCTTCGTTAAGCGCAATTGAATTTCTTTGTTTAGTCAAACATGTTCAAATTGTCCTTATTAATGTATCACGTGAGGTTAGAAGTCAAACGGAGTCTGTTTGGTCACTCAAATCCTTGTATTCTTCGTTAAGCACAACCGAACTCGTTTGTTGAGCCAAAAAGGTTCCATTTTTTGTTATAATATTAGCACGTGAGGTTGGAAGTCAAACGGAGTCCATTTGATTACTCAAATCCTTGTATTCTCGGATTGCACCCAAATTGGACTCTGTTTGAGTCTATAACTTACAATCAAGTTTTTCTTTTTCGTTAAGCGCAACTGAACTCGTTTGTTGAGTCAAAGAGGTTCAATTTTTGTTATTATGGTAGCACGTGAGGTTGGAAAAAAAACAGAGTCCATTTGGTACTCAAATCTTTGTATTCTCGAATTGCACCCAAATTGCCCTCAAATTTAGCCTACAAGGTCCAAACGAGTTTTCCTTCTTCGTTAAGCGCAACTGAACTCGTTTGTTGAGTCAAACAGGTTCACTTTTTCATTATTATGGTAGCACGTGACGATGGAAGTCAAATGGAGTCCGTTCGGTCACTCAACTCCTTGTATCCTCGGATTGCACCCAAATTGGCCTTTAATTGAGGCTACAACGTACAAACAAGTTTTCCTTCTCCGTTAAGCGCCACCAAATAAGTTTCTTGAGCCAAACAGGTTCCATTTTTCGTTATTATGGTAGTCCGTGAGGTTGGAAATCAAACGGAGTCTATTTGGTCACTCAAATCCTTGTATTCTCGGAATGCACCCAAATTGGCCTTCAATTTAGCCTACAACGTCCAACGAGTTTTTCTTCTTTTTAAAGTGCAACCGAACTCGTTTATTGAGTCAAACAGGTTCCATTTTTGTTATTATGGTAGCACGCAAGGTTGGAAGTCAAACGGAATCCATTTGGTCACTCAAATCATTCTATTCCCGGATTCCACCCGAATTGGCTTTCGTTTGAGCCTACAACGTACAAACAATTTTTATTCTTCGTTAAGCGCAATTGAATTTGTTTGTTGAGTCTGACATGTTCAAATTGTCATTAATATGGCATCACGCGAGGTTAGAAGTCAAACAGAGTCTGTTTGGTCACTCAAATCCTTGTATTCTTCGTTAAGCACAACCGAACTCGTTTGTTATGCCAAAAAGGTTCCATTTTTTGTTATTATATTAGCACGCGAGGTTGGAATTCAAATGGAGTCCATTTGGTTACTCAAATCCTTGTATTCTCGGATTGCACCCAAATTGGCCTCTGTTTGAGCCTATAACTTACAATCAAGTTTTTATTTTTCGTTAAGCACAACCGAACTCGTTCGTTGAGTCAAAGAGGTTCAATTTTTTGTTATTATGGTAGCACGTGTGGTTGGAAAAAAAACAGAGTCCATTTGGTACTCAAATCTTTGTATTCTCGAATTGCACCCAAATTGCCCTCAAATTTAGCCTACAACGTCCAAACGAGTTTCCCTTCTTCGTTAAGCGCAACTGAACTCGTTTGTTGAGTCAAACAGGTTCAATTTTTCATTATTATGGTAGCACGTGACGTTGGAAGTCAAACGGAGTCCGTTTGGTCACTCAACTCCTTGTATTCTCGGATTGCACCCAAATTGGCCTCCAATTGAGGCTATAACGTACAAACAAGTTTTACTTCTTCGTTAGGTGCCACCGAAATCGTTCTTGAGCCAAACAGGTTCCATTTTTCGTTATTATGGTTGCACATGAGGTTGGAAGTCAAACGGAGTCTATTTGGTCACTTAAATCCTTGTATTCTCGGATTGCACCCAAATTGGCCTTCAATTTAGCCTACAACGTCCAAACGAGTTTTATTTCTTCGTAAAGTGCAACTAAACTCGTTTGTTGAGTCAAACAGGTTCCATTTTTTGTTATTATGGTAGCACGCAAGGTTGGAAGTCAAACGGAATCCATTTGGTCACTCAAATCATTATATTCCCTGATTCCACCCAAATTGGCCTTCGTTTGAGCCTACAACGTACAGACAATTTTTATTCTTCGTTAAGCGCAATTGAATTTGTTTGTTGAGTTAGACATGTTCAAATTGTCATTATTATTGTACCACGCGAGGTTAGAATTCAAACAGAGTCTGTTTGGTCACTGAAATCCTTGTAATATTCGTTAAGCACAACCAAACTCGTTGTTGAGCCAAAAAGGTTCCATTTTTTGTTATTATATTAGCACGCGAGGTTGGAAGTCAAACGGAGTCCATTTGGTTACTCAAATCCTTGTATTCTCGGATTGCACCCAAATTGGCCTCTATTTGAGCCTATAACTTACAATCAAGTTTTTATTTTCCGTTAAGCGCAACCGAACTCGTTTGTTGAGTCAAAAAGGTTCAATTTTTTGTTATTATGGTAGCACGTGAGGTTGGAAAAAAAACAGAGTCCATTTGGTACTCAAATCTTTGTATTCTCGAATTGCACCCAAATTGCCCTCAAATTTAGCCTACAACGTCCAAACGAGTTTCCCTTCTTCGTTAAGCCCAACTGAACTCGTTCGTTGAGTCAAACAGGTTCAATTTTTCATTATTATGGTAGCACGTGACGTTGGAAGTCAAACGGAGTCCGTTCGGTCACTCAACTCCGTGTATTCTCGGATTACACCCAAATTGGCCTCCAATTGAGGCTACAACGTACAAACAAGTTTTCCTTTTTCGTTAAGCGCCACCGAAATCGTTTCTTGAGACAAACAGGTTCCATTTTTTGTTACTACGGTAGCACGTGAGGTTGGTAGTCAAACGGAGTCTATTTGGTTACTCAAATCCTTGTATTCTCGGATTGCACCCAAATTGGCCTTCAATTTAGCCGACAACGTCTAAACGAGTTTTCCTTCTTCGTAAAGTGCAACCGAATTCGTTTGTTGAGTCAAAAAGGTTCCATTTTTTGTTGTTATGGTAGTACGCGAGGTAGGAAGTCAAAGAGAGTCCATTTGGCACTCAAATCCTAGTATTCTCGAATTGCACCCAAATTGGCCTTCAATTTAGTCTACAACGTCCAAACGAGTTTTTCTTCTATTTAAAGTGCAACCGAACTCGTTTGTTGAGTCAAACAGGTTCCATTTTTTGTTATTATGGTAGCACGCAAGGTTGGAAGTCAAACGAAACCCGTTTGGTCACTCAAATCATTCTATTCCCGGATTCCACCCAAATTGGCCTTCGTTTGAGCCTACAACGTACAAACAATTTTTATTCTTCGTTAAGCGCAATTGAATTTCTTTGTTGAGTCAAACATGTTCAAACTATCCTTATTATTGTATCACATGAGGTTAGAAGTCAAACGGAGTCTGTTTGGTCACTCAAATCCTTTTATTCTTCGTTAAGCACAACCGAACTCGTTTGTTGAGCCAAAAAGAGGTTCCATTTTTTGTTATAATATTAACACGCGAGGTTGGAAGTCAAACGGAGTCCATGTGGTTACTCAAATCCTTGTATTCTCGGATTGCACCCAAATTGGCCTCTATTTGAGCCTATATCTTACAATCAAGTTTTTATTTTTCGTTAAGCGCAACCGAACTCGTTTGTTGAGTCAAAGAGGTTCAATTTTTTGTTATTATGGTAGCACGTGAGGTTGGAAAAAAAACAGAGTCTATTTGGTACTCAAATCTTTGTATTCTCGAATTGCACCCAAATTGCCCTCAAATTTAGCCTACAACGTCCAAACGAGTTTCCCTTCTTCGTTAAGCGCAACTGAACTCGTTTGTTGAGTCAAACAGGTTCAATTTTTCATTATTATGGTAGCACGTGACGTTGGAAGTCAAACGGAGTCCGTTTGGTCACTCAACTCCTTGTATTCTCGGATTGCACCCAAATTGGCCTCCAATTGAGGCTATAACGTACAAACAAGTTTTACTTCTTCGTTAGGTGCCACCGAAATCGTTCTTGAGCCAAACAGGTTCCATTTTTCGTTATTATGGTTGCACATGAGGTTGGAAGTCAAACGGAGTCTATTTGGTCACTTAAATCCTTGTATTCTCGGATTGCACCCAAATTGGCCTTCAATTTAGCCTACAACGTCCAAACGAGTTTTATTTCTTCGTAAAGTGCAACTAAACTCCTTTGTTGAGTCAAACAGGTTCCATTTTTTGTTATTATGGTAGCACGCAAGGTTGGAAGTCAAACGGAATCCATTTGGTCACTCAAATCATTATATTCCCTGATTCCACCCAAATTGGCCTTCGTTTGAGCCTACAACGTACAAACAATTTTTATTCTTCGTTAAGCGCAATTGAATTTGTTTGTTGAGTCAGACATGTTCAAATTGTCATTATTATTGTACCACGCGAGGTTAGAATTCAAACAGAGTCTGTTTGGTCACTGAAATCCTTGTAATATTCGTTAAGCACGACCAAACTCGTTTGTTGAGCCAAAAAGGTTCCATTTTTTGTTATTATATTAGCACGCGAGGTTGGAAGTCAAACGGAGTCCATTTGGTTACTCAAATCCTTGTATTCTCGGATTGCACCCAAATTGGCCTCTATTTGAGCCTATAACTTACAATCAAGTTTTTATTTTCCGTTAAGCGCAACCGAACTCGTTTGTTGAGTCAAAAAGGTTCAATTTTTTGTTATTATGGTAGCACGTGAGGTTGGAAAAAAAACAGAGTCCATTTGGTACTCAAATCTTTGTATTCTCGAATTGCACCCAAATTGCCCTCAAATTTAGCCTACAACGTCCAAACGAGTTTCCCTTCTTCGTTAAGCGCAACTGAACTCGTTTGTTGAGTCAAACAGGTTCCATTTTTTGTTATTATGGTATCACGCAAGGTTGGAAGTCAAACGAAACCCATTTGGTCACTCAAATTATTCTATTCCCGGATTCCACCCAAATTGGCTTTCGTTTGAGCCTACAACGCTTCGTTAAGCGCAATTGAATTTCTTTGTTGAGTCAAACATGTTCAAACTGTCCTTATTATTGTATCACGCGAGGTTAGAAGTCAAACGGAGTCTGTTTGGTCACTCAAATCCTTGTATTATTCGTTAAGCACAACCGAACTCGTTTGTTGAGCCAAAAAGGTTCCATTTTTTGTTATAATATTAGCACGCGAGGTTGGAAGTCAAACGGAGTCCATTTGGTTACTCAAATCCTTGTATTCTCGGATTGCACCCAAATTGGCCTCTGTTTGAGCCTATAACTTACAATCAAGTTTTTATTTTTCGTTAAGCGCAACGGAACTCGTTTGTTGAGTCAAAGAGGTTCAATTTTTTGTTATTATGGTAGCACGTGAGGTTGGAAAAAAAACAGAGTCCATTTGGTACTCAAATCTTTGTATTCTCGAATTGCACCCAAATTGCCCTCAAATTTAGCCTACAACGTCCAAACGAGTTTCCCTTCTTCGTTAAGCGCAACTGAACTCGTTTGTTGAGTCAAACAGGTTCAATTTTTCATTATTATGGTAGCACATGACGTTCTAAGTCAAACGGAGTCCGTTTGATCACTCAACTCCTTGTATTCTCGGATTACACCCAAATTGGCCTCCAATTGAGGCTACAACGTACAAACAAGTTCTCCTTCTTCGTTAAGCGCCACCGAAATCGTTTCTTGAGCCAAACAGGTTCCATTTTTCGTTATTATGGTAGCACATGAGATTGGAAGTCAAACGGAGTCTATTTGGTCACTCAAATCCTTGTATTCTCGGATTGCACCCAAATTGGCCTTCAATTTAGCCTACAACGTCCAAACGAGTTTTTCTTCTTCGTAAAGTGCAACCGAACTCGTTTGTTGAGTCAAACAGGTTCCATTTTTTGTTATTATGGTACCACGCAAGGTTGGAAGTCAACCGGAATCCATTTGGTCACTCAAATCATTATATTCCCTGATTCTACCCAAATTGGCCTCCGTTGGAGCCTACAACGTACAAACAATTTTTCTTCTTCGTTAAGCGCAATTGAATTTCTTTGTTGAATCAGACATGTTCAAATTGTCATTATTATTGTACCACGCGAGGTTAGAAGTCAAACAGAGTCTGTTTGGTCACTGAAATCCTTGTATTATTCGTTAAGCACAACCAAACTCGTTTGTTGAGCCAAAAAGGTTCCATTTTTGTTATTATATTAGCACGCGAGGTTGGAAGTCAAACGGAGTCCATTTGGTTACTCAAATCATTGTATTCTCGGATTGCACCCAAATTGGCCTCCAATTGAGGCTACAACGTACAAACAAGTTTTCCTTCTTCGTTAAGCGCCACCGAAATCGTTTCTTGAGCCAAACAGGTTCCATTTTTTGTTATTATGGTAGCACGTGAGGTTGGAAGTCAAACGGAGTCTATTTGGTCACTCAAATCCTTGTATTCTCGGAATGCACCCAAATTGGCCTTCAATTTAGCCTACAACGTCTAAACGAGTTTTCCTTCTTCGTAAAGTGCAACCAAACTCGTTTGTTAAGTCAAACAGGTACCATTTTTTGTTATTATGGTAGCACGCAAGGTTGGAAGTCAAACGGAATCCATTTGCTCACTCAAATCATTCTATTCCCGGATTCCACCCAAATTGGCTTTCGTTTGAGCCTACAACGTACAAACAATTTTTATTCTTCGTTAAGCGCAATTGAATTTCTTTGTTTAGTCAAACATGTTCAAATTGTCCTTATTAATGTATCACGTGAGGTTAGAAGTCAAACGGAGTCTGTTTGGTCACTCAAATCCTTGTATTCTTCGTTAAGCACAACCGAACTCGTTTGTTGAGCCAAAAAGGTTCCATTTTTTGTTATAATATTAGCACGTGAGGTTGGAAGTCAAACGGAGTCCATTTGATTACTCAAATCCTTGTATTCTCGGATTGCACCCAAATTGGACTCTGTTTGAGTCTATAACTTACAATCAAGTTTTTCTTTTTCGTTAAGCGCAACTGAACTCGTTTGTTGAGTCAAAGAGGTTCAATTTTTTGTTATTATGGTAGCACGTGAGGTTGGAAAAAAAACAGAGTCCATTTGGTACTCAAATCTTTGTATTCTCGAATTGCACCCAAATTGCCCTCAAATTTAGCCTACAAGGTCCAAACGAGTTTTCCTTCTTCGTTAAGCGCAACTGAACTCGTTTGTTGAGTCAAACAGGTTCACTTTTTCATTATTATGGTAGCACGTGACGATGGAAGTCAAATGGAGTCCGTTCGGTCACTCAACTCCTTGTATCCTCGGATTGCACCCAAATTGGCCTTTAATTGAGGCTACAACGTACAAACAAGTTTTCCTTCTCCGTTAAGCGCCACCAAATAAGTTTCTTGAGCCAAACAGGTTCCATTTTTCGTTATTATGGTAGTCCGTGAGGTTGGAAATCAAACGGAGTCTATTTGGTCACTCAAATCCTTGTATTCTCGGAATGCACCCAAATTGGCCTTCAATTTAGCCTACAACGTCCAACGAGTTTTTCTTCTTTTTAAAGTGCAACCGAACTCGTTTATTGAGTCAAACAGGTTCAATTTTTCATTATTATTGTAGCACGTGACGTTAGAAGTCAAACGGAGTCCGTTCGGTCACTCAACTCCGTGTATTCTCGGATTACACCCAAATTGGCCTCCAATTGAGGCTACAACGTACAAACAAGTTTTCCTTTTTCGTTAAGCGCCACCGAAATCGTTTCTTGAGACAAACAGGTTCCATTTTTTGTTACTACGGTAGCACGTGAGGTTGGTAGTCAAACGGAGTCTATTTGGTTACTCAAATCCTTGTATTCTCGGATTGCACCCAAATTGGCCTTCAATTTAGCCGACAACGTCTAAACGAGTTTTCCTTCTTCGTAAAGTGCAACCGAATTCGTTTGTTGAGTCAAAAAGGTTCCATTTTTTGTTGTTATGGTAGTACGCGAGGTAGGAAGTCAAAGAGAGTCCATTTGGCACTCAAATCCTAGTATTCTCGAATTGCACCCAAATTGGCCTTCAATTTAGTCTACAACGTCCAAACGAGTTTTTCTTCTATTTAAAGTGCAACCGAACTCGTTTGTTCAGTCAAACAGGTTCCATTTTTTGTTATTATGGTAGCACGCAAGGTTGGAAGTCAAACGAAACCCGTTTGGTCACTCAAATCATTCTATTCCCGGATTCCACCCAAATTGGCCTTCGTTTGAGCCTACAACGTACAAACAATTTTTATTCTTCGTTAAGCGCAATTGAATTTCTTTGTTGAGTCAAACATGTTCAAACTATCCTTATTATTGTATCACATGAGGTTAGAAGTCAAACGGAGTCTGTTTGGTCACTCAAATCCTTTTATTCTTCGTTAAGCACAACCGAACTCGTTTGTTGAGCCAAAAAGAGGTTCCATTTTTTGTTATAATATTAACACGCGAGGTTGGAAGTCAAACGGAGTCCATGTGGTTACTCAAATCCTTGTATTCTCGGATTGCACCCAAATTGGCCTCTATTTGAGCCTATAACTTACAATCAAGTTTTTATTTTTCGTTAAGCGCAACCGAACTCGTTTGTTGAGTCAAAGAGGTTCAATTTTTTGTTATTATGGTAGCACGTGAGGTTGGAAAAAAAACAGAGTCTATTTGGTACTCAAATCTTTTTATTCTCGAATTGCACCCAAATTGCCCTCAAATTTATCCTACAACGTCCAAACGAGTTTTTCTTCTTCGTTAAGCGCAACTGAACTCGTTTGTTGAGTCAAACAGGTTCAATTTTTCATTATTCTGGTAGCACGTGACGCTGGAAGTCAAATGGAGTCCGTTTGGTCACTCAACTCCTTGTATTCTCGAATTGCACCCAAATTGGCCTCCAATTGAGGTTACAACGTACAAACAAGTTTTCCTTTTTCGTAAAGTGCAACCGAACTCGTTTGTTGAGTCAAAAAGGTTTTATTTTTTGTTATTATGGTAGTACGCGAGGTAGGAAGTCAAAGAGAGTCCATTTGGCATTCAAATCCTTGTATTCTCGGATTGCACCCAAATTGGCCTTCAATTTAGTCTACAACGTCCAAACGAGTTTTTCTTCTTTTTAAAGTGCAACCGAACTCGTTTGTTGAGTCAAACTGATTCCATTTTTTGTTATTATGGTAGCACGCAAGGTTGGAAGTCAAACGAAACCCATTTGGTCACTCAAATCATTCTATTCTCGGATTCCACCCAAATTGGCTTTCGTTTTAGCCTACAACGTACAAACAATTTTTATTCTTCGTTAAGCGCAATTGAATTTCTTTGTTAGTCAAACATGTTCAAACTGTCCTTATTATTGTATCACGCGAGGTTAGAAGTCAAACGGAGTCTGTTTGGTCACTCAAAAATTCTTTTATTCTTCGTTAAGCACAACCGAACTCGTTTGTTGAGCCAAAAAGGTTCCATTTTTTGTTATAATATTAGCACGCGAGGTTGGAAGTCAAACGGAGTCCATTTGGTTACTCAAATCCTTGTATTCTCGGATTGCACCCAAATTGGACTCTGTTTGAGCCTATAACTTACAATCAAGTTTTTTTTTTCGTTAAGCGCAACCGAACTCGTTTGTTGAGTCAAAGAGGTTCAATTTTTTGTTATTATGGTAGCACATGAGGTTGGAAAAAAAACAGAGTCCATTTGGTACTCAAAACTTTGTATGCTCGAATTGCACCCAATTTGCCCTCAAATTTAGCCTACAACGTCCAAACGAGTTTTCCTTCGTCGTTAAGCGCAACTCAACTCGTTTGTTGAGTCAAACAGGTTCAATTTTTCATTATTATGGTAGCACATGACGTTCGAAGTCAAATGGAGTCCGTTTGGTCACTCAACTCCTTGTATTCTCGAATTGCACCCAAATTGGCCTTTAATTGAGGCTACAACGTACAAACAAGTTTTCCTTCTTCGTTAAGCGCCACCAAATAAGTTTCTTGAGCCAAACAGGTTCCATTTTTCGTTATTATGGTAGCCCGTGAGGTTGGAAGTCAAACGGAGTCTATTTGGTCACTCAAATCCTTGTATTCTCGGAATGCACCCAAATTGGCCCTCAATTTAGCCTACAACGTCCAAACGAGTTTTCCTTCTTCGTAAAGTGAAACCGAACTCGTTTGTTGAGTCAAACAGGTTCCATTTTTTGTTATTATGGTAGCACGCAAGGTTGGAAGTCAAACGGAATCCATTTGGTCACTCAAATCATTCTATTCCCGGTTTCCACCCAAATTGGCCTTCGTTTGAGCCTACAACGTACAAACAATTTTTCTTCTTCGTTAAGTGCAATTGAATTTCTTTGTTGCGTCAGACATGTTAAAATTTTCATTATTATTGTACCACGCGAGGTTAGAAGTCAAACAGAGTCTGTTTGGTCACGCAAATCCTTGTATTTTTCGTTAAGCACAACCAAACTCGTTTGTTGAGCCAAAAAGGTTCCATTTTTTGTTATTATATTAGCACGCGAGGTTGGAAGTCAAACGGAGTCCATTTGGTTACTCAAATCCTTGTATTCTCGGATTGCACGCAAATTGGCCTCTGTTTGAGCCTATAACGTACAATCAAGTTTTTCTTATTCGTTAAGCGCAACCGAACTCGTTTGTTGAGTCAAAGAGGTTCAATTTTATGTTATTATGGTAGCATGCGAGGTTGGAAGTTAAAATGAGTACATTTGGTACTCAAATCTTTGTATTCTCGAATTGCACCCAAATTGCCCTCAAATTTAGCCTACAACGTCCAAACGAGTTTTCCTTCTTTGTTAAGCGCAACTGAACTCGTTTGTTGAGTCAAACAGGTTCAATTTTCATTACTATGGTAGCACGTGACGTTGGAAGTCAAACAGAGTTCGTTTGGTCACTCAACTCCTTGTATTCTCGAATTGCACCCAAATTGGCCTCCAATTGAGGTTACAACGTACAAACAAGTTTTCCTTTTTCGTTAAGCGCCACCGAAATCGTTTCTTGAGACAACCAGGTTCCATTTTTCGTTATTATGGAAGCACGTGAGGTTGAAAGTCAAACGGAGTCTATTTGGTCACTAAAATCCTTGTATTCTCGGATTGCACCCAAATTGGCCTTCAATTTCGCCTACAACGTCCAAACGAGTTTTTCTTCTTCGTAAAGTGCAACCAAACTCGTTTGTTGAATAAAAAAGGTTCCATTTCTTGTTATTATGGTAGTACGCGAGGTAGGAAGTCAAAGAGAGTCCATTTGGCACTCAAATCCTTGTATTCTCGAATTGCACCCAAATTGGCCTTCAATTTAGTCTACAACGTCCAAACGAGTTTTTCTTCTTTTTAAAGTGCAACCGAACTCGTTTGTTGAGTCAAACAGGTTCCATTTTTTGTTATTATTGTATCACGCAAGGTTGGAAGTCAAACGAAACCCATTTGGTCACTCAAATTATTCTATTCCCGGATTCCACCCAAATTGGCTTTCGTTTGAGCCTACAACGCTTCGTTAAGCGCAATTGAATTTCTTTGTTGAGTCAAACATGTTCAAACTGTCCTTATTATTGTATCACGCGAGGTTAGAAGTCAAACGGAGTCTGTTTGGTCACTCAAATCCTTGTATTATTCGTTAAGCACAACCGAACTCGTTTGTTGAGCCAAAAAGGTTCCATTTTTTGTTATAATATTAGCACGCGAGGTTGGAAGTCAAACGGAGTCCATTTGGTTACTCAAATCCTTGTATTCTCGGATTGCACCCAAATTGGCCTCTGCTTGAGCCTATAACTTACAATCAAGTTTTTATTTTTCGTTAAGCGCAACGGAACTCGTTTGTTGAGTCAAAGAGGTTCAATTTTTTGTTATTATGGTAGCACGTGAGGTTGGAAAAAAAACAGAGTCCATTTGGTACTCAAATCTTTGTATTCTCGAATTGCACCCAAATTGCCCTCAAATTTAGCCTACAACGTCCAAACGAGTTTCCCTTCTTCGTTAAGCGCAACTGAACTCGTTTGTTGAGTCAAACAGGTTCAATTTTTCATTATTATGGTAGCACGTGACGTTCTAAGTCAAACGGAGTCCGTTTGATCACTCAACTCCTTGTAATCTCGGATTGCACCCAAATTGGCCTCCAATTGAGGCTACAACGTACAAACAAGTTTTCCTTTTTCGTTAAGCGCCACCGAAATCGTTTCTTGAGACAAACAGGTTCCATTTTTCGTTACTACGGTAGCAGGTGAGGTTGGTAGTCAAACAGAGTCTATTTGGTCACTCAAATCCTTGTATTCTCGGATTGCACCCAAATTTGGCTTCAATTTAGCCAACAACGTCTAAACGAGTTTTCCTTCTTCGTAAAGTGCAACCGAACTCGTTTGTTGAGTCAAAAAGGTTCCATTTTTTGTTGTTATGGTAGTACGTGAGGTAGGAAGTCAAAGAGAGTCCATTTGGCACTCAAATCCTAGTATTCTCGAATTGCACCCAAATTGGCCTTCAATTTAGTCTACAACGTCCCAACGAGTTTTTCTTCTTTTTAAAGTGCAACCGAACTCGTTTGTTGAGTCAAACAGGTTCCATTTTTTGTTATTATGGTAGCACGCAAGGTTGGAAGTCAAACAAAACCCATTTGGTCACTAAAATCATTCTATTCCCGGATTCCACCCAAATTGGCCTTCGTTTGAGCCTACAACGTACAAACAATTTTTATTCTTTGTTAAGCGCAATTGAATTTCTTTGTTGAGTCAAACATGTTCAAACTTTCCTTATTATTGTATCACACGAGGTTAGAAGTCAAACGGAGTCTGTTTGGTCACTCAAATCCTTTTATTCTTTGTTAAGCACAACCGAACTCGTTTGTTGTGCCAAAAATAGGTTCCATTTTTTGTTATAATATTAACACGCGAGGTTGGAAGTCAAACGGAGTCCATGTTGTTACTCAAATCCTTGTATTCTCGGATTGCACCCAAATTGGCCTCTATTTGAGCCTATAACTTACAATCAAGTTTTTATTTTTCGTTAAGCGCAACCGAACTCGTTTCTTGAGTCAAAGAGGTTCAATTTTTGTTATTATGGTAGCACGTGAGGTTGGAAAAAAAACAGGGTCTATTTGGTACTCAAATCTTTTTATTCTCGAATTGCACCCAAATTGCCCTCAAATTTAGCCTACAACGTCCAAACGAGTTTTCCTTCTTCGTTAAGCGCAACTGAACTCGTTTGTTGAGCCAAAAAGGTTCCATTTTTTGTTATTATATTAGCACGCGAGGTTGGAAGTCAAACGGAGTCCGTTTGGTCACTCAACTCCTTGTATTCTCGGATTGCACCCAAATTGGCCTCCAATTGAGGCTACAACGTACAAACAAGTTTTCCTTGTTCGTTAAGCGCCACCGAAATCGTTTCTTGAGCCAAACAGGTTCCATTTTTCGTTATTATGGTAGCACATGAGGTTGGAAGTCAAACGGAGTCTATTTGGTCACTCAAATCCTTGTATTCTAGGATTGCACCCAAAAGTGGCCTTCAATTTAGCCTACAACTTCCAAATGAGTTTTTCTTCTTCGTAAAGTGCAACCGAACTCGTTTGTTGAGTCAAACAGGTTCCATTTTTTGTTATTATGGTAGCACGCAAGGTTGGAAGTCAAACGGAATCCATTTGCTCACTCAAATCATTATATTCCCGGATTACACCCAAATTGGCCTTCGTTTGATCCTACAACGCACAAACAATTTTTCCTCTTCGTTATGCGCAATTGAATTTCTTTGTTGAGTCAGACATGTTCAAATTGTCATTATTATTGTACCACGCGAGGTTAGAAGTCAAACAGAGTCTGTTTGGTCACTCAAATCCTTGTATTCTTCGTTAAGCACAACCAAACTCGTTTGTTGAGCCAAAAAGGTTCCATTTTTTGTTATTATATTAGCACACGAGGTTGGAAGTCAAACGGATTCCATTTGGTTACTCAAATCCTTGTATTCTCGGATTGCACCCAAATTGGCCTCTGTTTGAGCCTATAACGTACAATCAAGTTTTTCTTCTTCGTTAAGCGCAACCGAACTCGTTTGTTGAGTCAAAGAGGTTCAATTTTTTGTTATTATGGTAGCACGTGAGGTTGGAAGTAAAACAGAGTACATTTGGTACTCAAATCCTTGTATTCTCGGATTGCACCCAAATTGCCCTCAAATTTAGCCTACAAGGTCCAAACGAGTTTTCCTTCTTCGTTAAGCGCAACTGAACTCGTTTGTTGAGTCAAACAGGTTCACTTTTTCATTATTATGGTAGCACGTGACGATGGAAGTCAAATGGAGTCCGTTTGGTCACTCAACTCCTTGTATCCTCGGATTGCACCCAAATTGGCCTTTAATTGAGGCTACAACGTACAAACAAGTTTTCCTTCTCCGTTAAGCGCCACCAAATAAGTTTCTTGAGCCAAACAGGTTCTATTTTTCGTTATTATGGTAGCCCGTGAGGTTGGAAATCAAACGGAGTCTATTTGGTCACTCAAATCCTTGTATTCTCGGAATGCACCCAAATTGGCCTTCAATTTAGCCTACAACGTCCAAACGAGTTTTCCTTCATCGTAAAGTACAACCGAACTCGTTTATTGAGTCAAACAGGTTCCATTTTTTGTTATTATGGTAGCACGCAAGGTCGGAAGTCAAACGGAATCCATTTGGTCACTCAAATCATTCTATTCCCGGATTCCACCCGAATTGGCCTTCGTTTGAGCCTACAACGTACAAACAATTTTTATTCTTCTTTAAGCGCAATTGAATTTGTTTGTTGAGTTTGACATGTTCAAATTGTCATTATTATGGTATCACGCGAGGTTAGAAGTCAAACAGAGTCTGTTTGGTCACTCAAATCCTTGTATTCTTCGTTAAGCACAATCGAACTCGTTTGTTATGCCAAAAAGGTTCCATTTTTTGTTATTATATTAGCACGCGAGGTTGGAATTCAAACGGAGTCCATTTGGTTACTCAAATCCTTGTATTCTCGGATTGCACCCAAATTGGCCTCTGTTTGAGCCTATAACTTACAATCAAGTTTTTATTTTTCGTTAAGCGCAACCGAACTCGTTCGTTGAGTCAAAGAGGTTCAATTTTTGTTATTATGGTAGCACGTGTGGTTGGAAAAAAAACAGAGTCCATTTGGTACTCAAATCTTTGTATTCTCGAATTGCACCCAAATTGCCCTCAAATTTAGCCTACAACGTCCAAACGAGTTTCCCTTCTTCGTTAAGCGCAACTGAACTCGTTTGTTGAGTCAAACAGGTTCAATTTTTCATTATTATGGTAGCACGTGACGTTGGAAGTCAAACGGAGTCCGTTTGGTCACTCAACTCCTTGTATTCTCGGATTGCACCCAAATTGGTCTCCAATTGAGGCTATAACGTACAAACAAGTTTTACTTCTTCGTTAGGTGCCACCGAAATCGTTCTTGAGCCAAACAGGTTCCATTTTTCGTTATTATGGTTGCACATGAGGTTGGAAGTCAAACGGAGTCTATTTGGTCACTCAAATCCTTGTATTCTCGGATTGCACCCAAATTGGCCTTCAATTTAGCCTACAACGTCCAAACGAGTTTTATTTCTTCGTAAAGTGCAACTAAACTCGTTTGTTGAGTCAAACAGGTTCCATTTTTTGTTATTATGGTAGCACGCAAGGTTGGAAGTCAAACGGAATCCATTTGGTCACTCAAATCATTATATTCCCTGATTCCACCCAAATTGGCCTTCGTTTGAGCCTACAACGTACAAACAATTTTTATTCTTCGTTAAGCGCAATTGAATTTGTTTGTTGAGTCAGACATGTTCAAATTGTCATTATTATTGTACCACGCGAGGTTAGAATTCAAACAGAGTCTGTTTGGTCACTGAAATCCTTGTAATATTCGTTAAGCACAACCAAACTCGTTTGTTGAGCCAAAAAGGTTCCATTTTTTGTTATTATATTAGCACGCGAGGTTGGAAGTCAAACGGAGTCCATTTGGTTACTCAAATCCTTGTATTCTCGGATTGCACCCAAATTGGCCTCTATTTGAGCCTATAACTTACAATCAAGTTTTTATTTTCCGTTAAGCGCAACCGAACTCGTTTGTTGAGTCAAAGAGGTTCAATTTTTTGTTATTATGGTAGCACGTGAGGTTGGAAAAAAAACAGAGTCCATTTGGTACTCAAATCTTTGTATTCTCGAATTGCACCCAAATTGCCCTCAAATTTAGCCTACAACGTCCAAACGAGTTTCCCTTCTTCGTTAAGCCCAACTGAACTCGTTCGTTGAGTCAAACAGGTTCAATTTTTCATTATTATGGTAGCACGTGACGTTGGAAGTCAAACGGAGTCCGTTCGGTCACTCAACTCCGTGTATTCTCGAATTGCACCCAAATTGGCTTCGAATTGAGGCTACAACGTACAAACAAGTTTTACTTCTTCGTTAGGCGCCACCGAAATCGTTCTTGAGCCAAACAGGTTCCATTTTTCGTTATTATGGTTGCACATGAGGTTGGAAGTCAAACGGAGTCTATTTGGTCACTCAAATCCTTATATTCTCGGATTGCACCCAAATTGGCCTTCAATTTAGCCTACAACGTCCAAACGAGTTTTTCTTCTTCGTTAAAGTGCAACCGAACTCGTTTGTTGAGTCAAACAGGTTCCATTTTTTGTTATTATGGTAGCACGCAAGGTTGGAAGTCAAACAGAATCCATTTGGTCACTCAAATCATTATATTCCCTGATTCTACCCAAATTGGCCTCCGTTGGAGCCTACAACGTACAAACAAATTTTCTTCTTCGTTAAGCGCAATTGAATTTCTTTGTTGAATCAGACATGTTCAAATTGTCATTATTATTGTACCACGCGAGGTTAGAAGTCAAACAGAGTTTGTTTGGTCACTGAAATCCTTGTATTATTCGTTAAGCACAACCAAACTCGTTTGTTGAGCCAAAAAGGTTCCATTTTTTATTATTATATTAGCACGCGAGGTTGGAAGTCAAACGGAGTCCATTGGTTACTCAAATCATTGTATTATCGGATTGCACTCAAATTGGCCTCCAATTGAGGCTACAACGTACAAACAAGTTTTCCTTTTTCGTTAAGCGCCACCGAAATCGTTTCTTGAGACAAACAGGTTCCATTTTTCGTTACTACGGTAGCAGGTGAGGTTGGTAGTCAAACGGAGTCTATTTGGTCACTCAATCCTTGTATTCTCGGATTGCACCCAAATTTGGCTTCAATTTAGCCGACAACGTCTAAACGAGTTTTCCCTTCTCCGTAAAGTGCAACCGAACTCGTTTGTTGAGTCAAAAAGGTTCCATTTTTTGTTGTTATGGTAGTACGTGAGGTAGGAAGTCAAAGAGAGTCCATTTGGCACTCAAATCCTAGTATTCTCGAATTGCACCCAAATTGGCCTTCAATTTAGTCTACAACGTCTAAACGAGTTTTTCTTCTTTTAAAGTGCAACCGACTCGTTTGTTGAGTCAAACAGGTTCCATTTTTTGTTATTATGGTAGCACGCAAAGGTTGGAGTCAAACAAAACCCATTTGGTCACATCAAATCATTCTATTCCCCGGATTCCACCCAAATTGGCCCTTCGTTTGAGCCTACAACGTACAAACATTTTTATTTTCGTTAGCGCAATTGAATTTCTTTGTTGAGTAAAAACATGTTCAAAACTTTTCCTTATTATTGTATCAACGCGAGGTTAGAAGTCAAACGGAGTCTGTTTGGGTCCACTCAAATCCTTTTATTCTTTGTTAAGCACAACCGAACTCGTTTGTTGTGCCAAAAATAGATTCCATTTTTTTTATAATATTAACATGCGAGGTTGGAAGTCAAACGGAGTCCATTTGGTTACTCAAATCCTTGTATTCTCGGATTGCACCCAAATTGGCCTCTATTTGAGCCTATAACTTACAATCAAGTTTTTATTTTCCGTTAAGCGCAACCGAACTTGTTTGTTGAGTCAAAGAGGTTCAATTTTTTGTTATTATGGTAGCACGTGAGGTTGGAAAAAAAACAGAGTTCATTGGTACTTAAATCTTTGTATTCTCGAATTGCACCCAAATTGCCCTCAAATTTAGCCTACAACGTCCAAACGAGTTTCCCTTCTTCGTTAAGCGCAACTGAACTCGTTCGTTGAGTCAAACAGGTTCAATTTTTCATTATTATGGTAGCACGTGACGTTGGAAGTCAAACGGAGTCCGTTCGTCACTCAACTCCGTGTATTCTCGGATTGCACCCAAATTGGCCTTCAATTTAGCCTACGACGTCCAAACGAGTTTTATTTCTTCGTAAAGTGCAACCAAACTCGTTGTTGAGTCAAACAAGTTCCATTTTTTGTTATTATGGTAGCACGCAAGTTAGAAGTCAAACGGAATCCATTTGGTCACTCAAATCATTATTTCCCTAATTCCACCCAAATTGGCCTTCGTTTGAGCCTACAACGTACAAACAATTTTTCTTCTTCGTTAAGCGCAATTGAATTTCTTTGTTGAGTCAGACATGTTCAAATTGTCGTTATTATTGTACCACGCGAGGTTAGAAGTCAAACAGAGTCTGTTTGGTCACTGAAATCCTTGTATTATTCGTTAAGCACAACCAAACTCGTTTGTTGAGCCAAAAAGGTTCCATTTTTTGTTATTATATTAGCACGCGAGGTTGGAAGTCAAACGGAGTCCATTTGGTTACTCAAATCATTGTATTCTCGGATTGCACCCAAATTGGCCTCTGTTTGAGCCTATAACGTACAATCAAGTTTTCTTCTTCGTTAAGCGCAATCGAACTCGTTTGTTGAGTCAAAGAGGTTCAATTTTTTGTTATTATGGTAGCATGTGAGGTTGGAAGTAAAACAGAGTACATTTGGTACTCAAATTTTTATTCTCGAATTGCACCCAAATTGCCCTCAAATTTAGCCTACAATGTCCAAACGAGTTTTCCTTCGTTAAGCGCAACTGAACTCGTTTGTTGAGTCAAACAGGTTCATTTTTCATTATTATGGTAGCAGTGACGTTGGAAGTCAAACGGAGTCCGTTTGGTCACTCAACTCCTTGTATTCTCAAATTGCACCCAAATTGGCCTCCAATTGAGGCTACAACGTACAAACAAGTTTTCCTTTTCGTTAAGCGCCACGAAATCGTTTCTTGAGACAAACAGGTTCCATTTTTCGTTATGGTAGCACGTGAGGTTGGAAGTCAAACGGAGTCTATTTGGTCACTCAAATCCTTGTATTCTCGGATTGCACCCAAATTGGCCTTCAATTTAGCCTACAACGTCCAAACGAGTTTTCCTTCTTCTTAAAGTGCAACCGAACTCGTTTGTTGAGTCAAAAAGGTTCCATTTTTTGTTATTATGGTAGTACGCGAGGTGGAAGTCAAAGAGAGTCCATTTGGCACTCAAATCCTTGTATTCTCGGATTGCACCAAATTGCCCAAAGTCTCTGTTTAGCCTATAACTACAATCAACGAGTTTTTCTTCGTTAAGTGCAACCGAACTCGTTTGTTGAGTCAAACAGGTTCCATTTTTGTTATTATGGTAGCACGCAAGGTTGGAAAAAAACGACCATTTGGTCACTCAAATCTTCTATTCCGGATTCCACCCAAATTGGCCTTCGTTTGAGCCTACAACGTACAAACAATTTTTATTCTTCGTTAAGCGCAATTGAATTCTTTGTTGAGTCAAACATGTTCAAATTGTCTTATTATTGTAGCACGTGTTAGAAGTCAAACGGAGTCGTTTGGTCACTCAACTCCTATTCTCGGATTCACCAAATTTCGTTAAGCTACAACGTACAAAAC